>JBBBDQ010002008.1:635000-802500 GCA_037127315.1 Ascarosepion bandense
AATTATCTTGTAGAAATTATCCTTCCCTATAAACCAATACAGAAATTAAGCAGTTACTTTACGTTGGAACGAACATGTTTAAGCACCGGAGATCCCGTGCAATCACCACCACCCTATGATGTATAATTAGGAAGATCAGAAAATTGTACTGAATTCCAAGGGTATGACAATGGAAACTCACTTGTATTGGCTCTCCAGTGAGCAAGATTACTCTTGCACACTACCAGCTTACATATCTCTCTATCTATAGACATATATATATATATATATATATATGCACGCACACACGCAAATAGACACAAATACCCATATACATATATATTCTAACATAAAGGGCTGTTCACTTCAATAGAATCTGTAAACCGTTTTCGTCTGAAATTGCTTTTAACCCGTTTTGCCCTTGAGGAAGGCATGAATCTACTTTACCCTGAGCTTTGTTTGGTCGATAGATATCTTGACAAAATAGTTTTTAGTTGGTAAACCTCGATTGTGTTAGTGAGTGAGTATTTGGTCGAATTGTCCTCCGAAAATTATCCCTGTCGCTGAATTAGAAGCAGAAGGCAGTTTCTTCCACAGTCGATCTTGACGCAGAACCAACCATTTCTTCACTCCTACACACACACACACACACACACACACACACACACACACACATACACACACACACACACACACACACACATATATATATATATATATATTATATATAAGTTTTACCAACGACTACCTTATTTATTTATGCAATAAATCAACTGGTTTCAAAATATTGAATGCTTCGAGCATTTTTGCCATATACAATTATCAGGTCAATTTGGTGCAGAAAAGATTTGAAGGAACGCAATAAATCGAGAAAGATTTGAGGTAATTTTACAAGTACAGTAATATACTCTGAAATCTCATTTTACAGCACCCTCCATATAAAAAAATTGTAAGACTGGTTTATCGACGTCTTTTTTTTTTTATTACTAACCCCATACTACGGTACATCTCTTTATTAATCAAACTAGTGTTTTTATTTCCTACTTCTAACAAACCATAGAAAAAAAAACTGCTCCTGATATATGCCCGGCCTGTACCTAATAGTTTCTAATCGTTAAAATATAAAATTATTCAGACTAAAAGTATATAGTACCCTCCTACCAACTATAGTAGCCAACTAATCAGTTGAATTATTGTAAAATATACCAAAAATAATCATTTTTACTTTAAGGAAGAAAAATGTTTGTTTTATATAGTAGGTCGTTGCTATAGTTACGTATTGCCTATCGGTGCCAATGATCGTTGTTCGAATCCAGATATGATTTTGAATGCTGATTTTCAAGTACGTCTGATACATTTTAGTTGAACGTTTGACGCAATACAATCTACTTGTTTCCATGTCCTCTTTATTAAACTTTGTTCTGTATTCGGCTTTGCTGAACAATATCGAAAATTCAAAAATAGAAAACGCAAGTAAAATTAAATTTCAATGAAAATAGGTTAGCTTTACACAGAACTTTTTCAGTATAACCCGGATATAAGAGAAACCCGGATATAACAGAGATTTTACCCTGTTCCAAATTAGAGCCTGTGGTAATGTATATAAAATTGACCAAACCCGGATATAAGAGCTTTTCGGATATAAGAGAGATCAGGATATAAGATAACTTTTATCCGGTCCCGCCAGCTCTCTTATATCCGGGTTACATTGTATTTTTTAATCTGTCGTTGAATCTTTCTTTTGTTTTTTGATTCTGAATACAGAAAACTCATAGTAAAGGTTTTTTTTTTTTTCATACTAAACGTTATACCCGGATTTTGAGATAAAGTCAAATAAAAACATTATGCAAGATCCGGTTTGTATTTCAATATGAAACTCGGATCGTATTGTTGACGAGAGTTCTCTTCGGATTTACCACGAGTCTACAACGTGAAGAATAGAAGTAAACAAAGCACGGACAACAAAATAAAACAGAAGGTAAGATTTCTTATTCTGAATTTTCTTTTTCCTTTTACAAAGTTTTGAAGCCAAACAGGCATTTTGTTATTTTTTTTTTTTTGTTTCACATGCTATTTCATTAAAAATTATGGCTTCTCGAGATTTGAAAAACGATATATTTTTTCAGTTGCAATTCAATATAAAAAAAAAACTGTCCTCATATATCAAATAACTTATACACTAGTAGATTATACCGAATTTTATCTAAAATAAAGTTTCCGCTTTAAAACGTGTTTGCATTTAACACGTGGTCCTAGACTTTGGATATTAAAAGGAAGTTCGATAAGTTGTTTATTTTGGCACCTCGCCGTCAGTGGCATACGATGCAACATTTTCTGTGGGGGAGGCGCAAAATGGTTTGTTCGAAGTATATCTGACTGACAACTTGATAACACTAACCCCCAGTTATATACAAACGTTATTTTTAGTTGCATTTGAGTATGCTGGTTGGTAGACGTAGAGTAGTGTTTGTTTTTTGTTTTGAACACATTAAGCACGTTGTTAGCGTGTTCGTAGTTGATATTATTACATGTTGGGTTTTTCTTTTTTATTAATACTTTCATTATTTTTAGCCTTTTTTGCATGAGGATGATGCTTATCTTTGTGTTGTCATCAAGTATATTACGGATAGGGTTTGTTAGGTTTCCTGATGTATTTAAATGAGGTAATTTATGACTCTACAAACATAACCAACACTACATATATTATGTTACACATTAAATAAAATCCATCTTCGATAATGACTAAAAATATAGCCGAAAGCGCTCGGATAAACAAAACATTCGGACAATTTTTATCTAATATCTAATGTACCCCTTCCCCCAAAACAAAAGATCACATGAAAAATTACGTAAAAAACATAACTATAATACATTATCTGTCATCTAAACTTCTTTATAAATGGAACTTTGTGTGTGTGTGTGTGTGTCTGTGTGTGTGTCTGTGTGTGTGTGTATCCGTTACCTATAGACTCCGAAACAGCTGAACCGATTTTCTTAAAAATTTACACAGTTGTACTATAAGCGTCTGCGAGTGTTCTTAGCTAGGTTTTGTGTTGAGGTACCCCGGATAAATATCGAAAATCGATAATCGAAAAAAATCGGGTTACAGAAGGAGTGGTCCGATTTTAATCAAATTTCATACACTTATAGACAAAGACATAAGAAACGATATTCAGAAGTTTCAAGGTTGCAGTTCTTACAATAGTGCAAAAAATTTGATATCGATACCAGGAAATCAAAATTTGACTTACATCCATTCATTTCTTCCAGTCTACGGTTTCGCTTTAACTGGAAACAACTATTGCTTTTTAGTCTTCCGTGCCAACGTCTAAAGAGTCTGAGCTCCAGGACCATGGATTAGTTTTAAAGCTTTCATTACACCCGAGCAACGCCGGGCTATACTGCTAGTTTTTAATAAAACCTGAATTCACAGGTATATTTCACCTTATATCGGTAACTGGTTTCAGGAGAGGTGACTGACGTCGAAAAACGACTTTAGTCGAAAGTACTTTTCTCCGAATTTACTTTTCTCTAGACTAAATAAAAAATAACCATACCCAGTTTTGTATTTTACTTATGAATGCATATTTAGTAATATATGGTCAATAGAAATCTATTTTGAGCATACAAACAAATAAATTTTACTTTTTAGTATAGTATAGAGAAAAGTAAATTAAATTTACGAATACATGTACGTACTTACTTGTAAATGTAGATGTTTACATTATGGTGATCTTTACAGTACATCGCGGACTCTTTATTTCTAAACGTGGTTTGCTCTAAGATATTATAAAATGATTTTGTAAGGTTAAATAACTCCCATTTTGCGATAGTAGAAAATAAACTAATTTCTTTTAAATTTACCAATATTTACATACAATTTGTTTATTTACACCGCAGATGTAGAGAGCTGTGGATTGTCACATTTCAATATTTGTGGCAGAAAGACGTAGAACTTAAACTTGATTTATATTTTTCCGTGTATTTTTTTTTCGAGAACGACTTAACTTGAAACGACGTAACCCGAGGTATGTATATATATATATATATATATATATATATATATATATATATATATATAATCTATATATATATAATCTACATATATATATATATAAAGATCTCTTCTATAAATACTTTCATGGCTTCTGCTCGGATGAGCTTAAGTCACTGATGCCTCCTCAACAGGTGTTTACCCGTGCAACCAGACTGGCAACTGGGTCCCACCCATTCACAGTCAGGTTAGCCAAACGCAGACGACAATTCTACTCCTGCAGCTTCCTCTCTCGCACTTCCCGCCTGTGGAACTCACTCCCGTATTCTTGCTTTCCTGACGGCTACGACCTCCAGAAATTTAAAAGCAAAGTTAATACTCACCTACTAACCACTGGACTCTAGCTCTCTCCCCTCCCCTGTATAATCTTCACGTTCTCTCCGCCCATGTATCTGTCATTGCACCTGCTTTCTCAGCTTTCTATTGTTCCTTTCTAACTAGCTTGTACTCCTCACTCTTTTCTAATTAATCCTTCTACATTTATGTAACCCCCTGCACATCAGTGGCGTTTCTGCCTTGCTCGGGGTGAAATGATTAAAAAAAAATATATATATATATATATATATATATATATATATATATATATATATATATATAAAGTAAAATAAATTTTCAATATTCAAAAATATTTTTATTTCCATTTTGAATAGAAGGACCGTTGCTGAGGTAATGTGAAATCTCTCTTAGGGATTTCATGTTGAAATGTTCATTCAACATTTTTGAATATTGAAAATTTATTTTATTTTATATTAGTTCTGTAATTTTAATTACATTGAGCTCTCCTCCTGTATCATTTTTTAATATTAATTTTTTTTAATATTAATTAGGATCAGATTCTTGGGATTTACCTTCCTACTTTTCCGTTTTGGATTAAAGTATTATAATATATATATATATATATATATATATATAATTTTAGAAGTAGCACAAGCTAATGGGTCAGCGTTCCACTATTTGTAGTGTTTTACTTTTTGAAGAGTGCTCGATACTGAGAGCATTATATATTGTAATATTTTTATTATAAATATTTATACGTTTGAATTCCACTTGAATTCATTGCATTCACTTCCGCGCAAATACCCTTGGGAAAGGTATTAATTTGTCTCTCCCCTCGAGTTATGGGTTAAATAACATGACAGATTGGGTTCTATAGCCTAGACTGGCAACCAATCTACTGCTGAAAGTAATGCCAATCTACTGCGGAATAATCTTCTGCCTCGTTAGTCATGTCTCTTTCGAGACATGATCGCCCAAGCGTGCATCACGTATAGCATTTAACTGACTGAATGAAAACATAGTTGACTTAAACACAAGAGCTGTCATGTTTCGTTGCCTGCTTATTAGCACCTTGGCTAGGGCCACGTGTTCGGCACTCTGTATTTTTTTGTATTTAGATATTCGAAGTTAAGGGTACTTTTAAAATAGTTATGTTAAACTCGAAGGTGACAGGAGGTGAAGATTATGAGAATAAGATACTTGCCCTAATTCTCCCACTGAAGCGAGATGTTACACAAGGTCAGTTTTTAACGTGGGAAACCCGAGCGCGTACACTATGGGAATACGGAGGGTAGATAAAATTGACTGTTGACTTGATGTGGATAAGATTCAATGAAGCAACCACAAGGGAGTCTCTCTATCAAAGTAGGGAGAAAAAGTTGTCTGAATGGAAGTTTTTCTCTACATTTGGAATATGGAGGAAATGAGGACTCAACTCTGAGGGCTTACGGCCTATCACGTTGAATACAACAGTTCTCGCTCGATCACCGAAGTTAAGCAACGTTGAGCCTGGTCACTACTTAGATGGGTGACCGCTTGGGAATACCAGGTGCTGTAAGCGTATAGTGACGGATGTGCGTTGTGGTGCAGTGGATATCGGCTCGGAAAGAGAAATCGGTGAGCCGAGTTCGAATTCCAGTTGAATACCCTGCATTCACTTAAGCACTGGTACCCTTGGGAAAGGTATTAATCCGTCCCTTCTCTACAGTTATGGGTTAAATAACAAGGGTAGGATTTGGGGACCCTGCCCTTAAAAAAACAAGTCCGAATGAATCTTGATACTCGAAAAGAAAAATATATTACTAGACACAAAAAAACTTATATAAACAACAATAAATTGTTGAAAGAAAAAGGTATTACCAGCAATAAATAAATAAATAAAGTTTAGTTGGCAATAAATGACCCGCCGAGGTTGATTTGCCATAAAAACAAAGCAACCAACATCAACTCTGGGACCACAAATTAGGCGTAGGTAAAAGAAAATTGTCACGATCATAAGTACTGTAATTCATTAGGGTCAAGGGGTACCACGTGTATTAGAGCCATAAAAACGGTGGTGTAGCATTGGAAAGATAACCCGACAAAACTTAAATCTCTCCAGGTTGGTTTAAATTCAGTTTTCGTTTACTTAAGACTGGTTGCCAACTGTTGTGGAGTAGTTTTCGTGCTGAAAGTTATAACCATGCTATGTCGGTTGCTAATCGACTTAACGTACCCTAAATGTTAGGAACTTGGTAATCTTTCACTGTAAGTTGACTTCTTAGTATTCGGCTAACTGCCGACTAATATCAGCTGCCTAGTAGTTCTAGTGAACTCTAAAGAACTCGCTAGAACTTCTAAGAACGTCCTGTTACTCTTATTAATATAGGAGGGAGAGTCCATTATCTAAGGAATAGGTGTGTTTCACCATAACTCCAACTAAGGCCATTGGGCACAGTCTTTTCTGCCATTTACCTATAACTAGTGTTAGGGGGTGGGGATAAGGATCTATACCTTTCCCAAGGCTATTTGAACTTAAGCGAAAGCAACAAAATTGATTGGAATTCGAACACTGCTCTCTGATTTCTCATTCCGAGTCGCTAACCGTTACGCATGCAAAAAAATTTTACTGAACCATTAGCTGTCACAGAGTATAAGTAGAAACTAAAATGTCTAAATGAACCGTTGATCAGAGAAGTTTAATTGATCTGTTGTCCTGTGTGGGGCGGGGATAATTTACTTGTTAGAACTGTAGTGAATTTAAACTTCACTAAGTTTTACACCCTGTTTAGTTTTGTATCAGTCTAACTTAAACAGGTGACGATACGCGTCCATTGTGATCAGAGCCCCAAATAGCCGCTCGAAAATTCCTATTATTCCTGTAGTGAATTCACTCGTCTCTGGGTGTCTTATATTTGTCATACTAAATTAAACTTAGTAAATTACTGTTAGGTGACGGAACGCTCATTTCTTTATAAGTACGAGAATGGTCGTTTTACATCAGTTCTCAAAGAGGAGAAAAGTCTGCACAAATACTGCCATGAGACAAGTTATAATACCTTCTTTTTTAAAATCATATCCTCCTATGAGAACCGCAAAAAGCAATGGCAACCTACTGCGGGATAATCTTCTGCCCAGTTAGTCATGTCTCTTTCGAGACATGATCGCCCAAGCGTGTATCACGTATGGCACTTAACTGACTGACTCCTATGAGAGGCAGTAAAGCCACTAAGACACAAGGGGGCTACTGAGTATAAAAGAATTTTTTCAAAAAGCATTATTAATGAGCAAGCACAATAGAAGCTGTAATCAAGATATCGATCTATATTGCATGTTAATTATTGAAAGTTAAAGTTGGCTGGCCAGCATGGAACCGGAAGAGAGTTCCACAAGCGAGAAGCGCGAGAAAAGAAACTGTTGGCATAGAACTTAAAGTTAAATCCAAGGCCAATGTAACTGTAAATTGATGAGGTATTGTAGAACTGCGCTTAAATTAATAAGAGCTAGATACTATGACGAAGATCTCATCCAAACATTTGTCATGGAAGTATTTGTAGAAAAAGAACAAAGAAGTTACATTACGAGACTTCGGATCAGAACCAATAATATTGCTGATTTTGTTTTGGCGGGGGGATCAAGAATATACAACAATGGCATCATATGTGGTAGCAATTTTAAAAGCATGGACGAATGGTAAATTTGTGGCTTTAACAATTAGAAAAAGGTAAAATTAAACTTTTTTTTTCTTTTTAACAGCCAAGAATAAGGTTGATTCAGGTAAGAAAATTGTCTAGCACGACACAGTGAAATAGTAATATAAGCATTCATTAAAGATCTTTTGTGTTTCTTTTCAAAAAGTGAGTAATCATGTCTCTCTACGACTTCCTGTCTTTTGTTGATCAAAGTAACTTTCCACACTTTACCATCCATCTTTGTTTCTGTGCTATTAACCAGAAAGACTCTTGAAGTAGGTTACTCCCTGTTTTTCTATTTTTAAGTATATCTTGTGGATGTAAAAGTCTCTACCCAGTCCTTTCTCTGCATGTTTTTCCGAAATATCCGTTATCTCTTTCTGATTGTAAGTACACACTTATTTATTGTTCCTAGATTCTTTAAGACTTTTTAAAATCATTTCACCCCAAGCAAGGCAGAACCGCCACTAATGTGCAGGAGTGGGTTACAATGAGAGAATGAACTGGGTACAAGGTGTGTCGAAGAAAGAATAAAAGATTGATGGGATTTAAGGTGATAAAAGATGAAAATTGACGCTGCATATATATTTTTTTAATTGTAGCTACCAGGGAAGTAAATAAATGGAAGGGACTTCCACAGGCGGGAAGTGCGAGAAAAGAAACTGTTAGAATGGAAGAGATGGTTACATTTAACTGATTAAACGTTAAAATGGTGAGACCTAGATGCCAATCTAGTAGCATGCTTAAATTCATGTGGTCGGGGCACCGAAAAAAGAGGAAGAAAAAAAAAGCTCGTCAGAGCAGTTATCATGAAAATATTTGTAGAAAAGACAGAGAGAAGCCACATCACATCGGTGAGAAAGTGACTGAAGACGAGATGCCAAGTTAGCTTCGTTTGCAAAACATGTAGTTCTGTCCATGATATTCTCAGCATTTGTCAGTAGAACAGATGTCTCATCATGTGAGAGATTTTCCAGCATTCACTGCTATGCAAGTTACTAGATATTACATAGTAGTTCACAACATTTTATGCTTAATATGTTTTATGTAACACGTGAGTAAATTTTTTTATCTATCGATCGACAGGCCACACTTAGTGCTTCATACAAAATTCGACATTCAGTCACTCAACAAGAGTCGACATGTCAAATCAACCAACCAATCAACGATCGACTATTGGAATTTTAATGATGATTACTCATAAATATAGGAAAAGAGTTCGTCAATAGATAACAAAATTTCGAAAATCGAACAGGTTGCACCCTAAGAAGTGATTCCCACTATTACACTTGAAAAAAGAGTTTACTTGCATTTCTTAAATTCTCCTTTCCCTCTCATTCTTCCTTTCATTCTTACAACCTTCTGTTATTCATTCTCTCTTTGATTCTTCTGTTATCGTTCTCTCTTTCCTTTCTTTTTCTTTTGTTATCGGTTTCCCTTCCCGTCTTTCTGTTATCGTTCTCCCTTTCTCTCTGTCATTTTTTATCGTTCTCCCTTTCCCTTTTTTTTTGTTATCATTCTTCTTTCCCTCTTTTTGTTATCGTTCTCTTTTTCCTCTTTCTTCTGTTATCATTCTTCTTTTCCCCCCTTTCTTTTGTTATCGTTCCCTTT
Source organism: Ascarosepion bandense (assembly GCA_037127315.1). Lineage (NCBI taxonomy): Eukaryota > Metazoa > Mollusca > Cephalopoda > Sepiida > Sepiidae > Ascarosepion > Ascarosepion bandense. Next base: position 644,592 of record JBBBDQ010002008.1, read on the forward strand.
CTCTTTCTTTCTTTCTTTCTTTCTTTCTTTCTTTCTTTCTTTCTTTCTCCTATTCTTTTTTTTCTTTTTAACAGCGAAGAATAAATTCTTAGGATTTCTTACTCTTGAGCATGCACAATACAACTGACATGCACTTTTGAAGCGCATGACCTTGTGGTTTGTATATAGTTCTCGCAAATGCTGGGCGAACTGGAGACTGGATTTTTCTATATAAAATTTTAAAGAAAAGATATGCAAAGAATAATATTGCATTTTTATTAAATAAATATTGCTTTTTTAAACATTAAATTCTTTTTTAAATAGTGAGAGTATTTTGTATGTTAAATAATAAAACTTTAAATTTTTCAAAAATATTTAATGAAAATATGTTGTACTAAGAGACGCACCTTAATAAAGCCAACCGTACTTTGTAGTCCCATACTTGTTTACAACTTTCCCAAAAATTTGCTTTCAATTGGTCAATGTATGTCTATTTTGGAGCATGCAATAGACGGAGGAACATAATTTTATATACAGAAACGAATCACGTCCTGTTGTAAAATCTATGCTTTTATGAAATACAAACTGCAAGGGTTTTTTACTATTTTTTATGTACTCAAACTAACAGCGGTTTTTACCACGGGATCTATTACTCTTATTCGTGCATAAATCTTTAATAATGTTAGATTTTGTTTTTGACGGATCACAATCATTATCTTTCTCTATTCTCTCCCTCTTTCTCCATATATATATATATATATATATATATATATATATATATATATCCGAGTGAGTATAGAATGAGGAGAGAAAAAAGAAAAATTTTTTCCGTTCAAAACATTAATTTAAAACAGTGCTTGATATATGGTGTATAGAGCAGTGAATATTTATTATAAATTATGTTTTAGAACATGTACATAATTTCTTCTATATATGTCCTCTTCCCTACAATCATATGTTTGTTTCAGTGATTTTTTCAGATTTTTTTCCCCTGAGGAAGTGTTTAAATCCAAACACTGAAACAAACATATGATTGTAGGGAAGAGGACATATATAGAAGAAATTATGTACATGTTCTAAAACATAATTTATAATAAATATATATATATATATATATATATATATATATATATATATATATATATAATGTGCGTTACTTTTAGTAGGTCCCTGTTTTTGTATTTTGTTGTTTTTCTTTTTAATTTTCACCAACAATTAAATAATATCAACTGGTATAGATTGAGTCGTTCTACTGAAATTAAAAAATGCTCCTCCCTACAGGAAACTCTGTCCCTTTTTTTCACCAAGGAATCCACCCCGATAGCCGAAGCGCGCCATTATTAATTTGGCCACGGGAAGCCATCATGATAAAGTAAAGCACAATTACCTATTTAAGAATGTGGTTTCTGGCTTTCTCTTTACCAATCTTCTAACCCTTTTTTTTTTCAATTGGAGTAGATAGAGTGAACTATCGCCCGGTTCACACTCCACCCACGTCTATTGAACAGGTTAAGAGGCTCATCGCTTGTTCCCTGTTTAGGATGTGGTTTCCGGTTTTCTCTTTTCCAATCTTTTCAGTATTACGTAGCCCCCTACACATCAGTGGCGTTACCGCCTTGCTCGGGGTGATACAATTAAAAAAAAACAAAAAAAAACAAATGTACATCTCTTGTTGGGATTTTGCTTATATAATTTCAGCCCAAGCGAGGCGATAATGCCACTAAAACACAAGGGTTTACATATGGGAAGAATTTAGAAGTAATCACAAATCCAGACCTAACAAGAAAACAAGGGACAAACTTCTATTACAGTTTAAAAAAAAGAGACTGAGAAGGCGTATGAACCAGGCGATAAGCGAATCTAACTTGTTCAAGTCTATATCTACTAGCATCATTTTCGCACTCAAAACGTAAATGTTTTTAAATTATATTTTTTGTTAATCAACATTACTTATTGCTATAAACGTTTTTTAGTGGGTACATGTGGTGTGCGTTGTGGTGCAGTGAATATCGACTCGGAACGAAAAAAGGGGAAGCCGAGTTCGAATTCCAGTTGATTTTCTTGTATTCTCTTACGCACAAATATCATTGGGAAAGGTATTAATCCGTCTCTTCCCTCCAGTTATGGGTTAAATAACAGGACAGATTGGGATCTATAGCCTTGGCTGGCAAGCAGTCTACCGCAGAAAGCAATGGCAACCTACTACGGGAAAATTTTCTGCCCAGTCAGTCATGTCTCTTTCGAGACATGATCGCCCAAAGCGTGTATCATGTATGGCACTTAACTGACTGACTGACATGTGTTTGCCTTGACATCCTTGATATTTTTTTGAGATTTTTAAATTATCAGCTTTTTTTGGCTTTTTGACAGTAGTTTGAACTCTTTGCATGTTTTTCTTCTTCTATGTGCCCTTTCCTTTCAGGACGAAGGCGATTATGGTTTTCCACGTCTCCCTATCTCTGGTGGCTCTTAGTATGCTTTCTCCTGTTACATCTCGCAACCCCCGTTCCGTCATCCACCTGATCAGGCCCCTCAAATATGTTATCCGCTGCCTTCCTCTGTCTTTTTTTCCTTCTATCTGACCTGTCAGTATCATGTTCTCCAAGCCCTCCTTCCTCTATGCATGTCCCAGGAACTTCAGTTAGCTCTTCCTGATGCTGAGGAATAATAAATTTTATTTAATAAAGTTAGAGGAAGCTACAAGAATTCTTAGAGTGACAGAAACCGAGAAGAAAGGACATGAATTGCAAGATTACGGAATGCATGTTTGTTGGTTGTTTTGTTTTTATGGCATATCAACACCTCGGCGGGACATTTATTGCCATCTAAATTTTTATCTATTTATTGCTGGTAATACCTTTTTCTTTCAACAACTTATTGTTGTTTTTATATAATTTTTGTGTCTAGTAATACTTTTTTTCTTTTCGGGTATCAAGATTCATTGAGATTTGTTTTTTAGGGCAGGGTCCCCAAGTCCTACGCTGTTATTTAACCCATAACTGGAGGGAAGCGACGGATTAATACCTTTCCCAAGGGTACCAGTGCTTAACTGAATGCAGGGCATTTAACTGGAATTCGAATTCGGCTCACCGATTTCTCTTTCCGAGCCGATATCCACTGCACTGCACCACAACGCACATCCGTCACTAAATGCTTACAGCACCCACGTCTATTGAACAGGTGAAGAGGCTCATCGCTTGTTCCCTGTTTAGGATGTGGTTTTCGGCTTTCTCTTTTCCAGTCTTTTCACTCTTACGTAGCCCCCTGCACATCAGTGGCGTTACCGCCTTGCTCGGGGTGATATGATTAAAAAAAAAATTCCCAAGCGGTCACCCAAGTACTGACCAGGCTCAATGTTGCTTAACTTCGGTGATCGAGCAAGACCCGGTGTATTCAACGTGATATGGCCGTAAGCCTCGTTAGCAAAAGGGACAGACCAAAATGAAAATTCCACATCAGAAATACCAAAAGCAAACAACTACAACAATTTAAACATCTAAAAAGTGTTTTAACAGAAGAGGGAAAGTGCAATACGAATGCACATCGGGATAGTGAAAGACACCTTCCGAAAACTAAAAAACTAAAAAAAATTCGCTAAAAACAAAGAAAATATACTGAACTGTTATATATCACTTCTATATGGGAGTGAATACTGAACAATCCACTCTCAGATGAAGAAGGACATTGAAGCAACAGAAAGATACTGAGAATACCATAGACCAAACGACAAAGTTTTAGAGAAAATGAAAAAAAAAAAAAGGACATTAATACTTGACATCAGAAAGAGACTGTTGAAATTTCTAGGACAAATAATGAGAAAAAAGGCTTGGAAAATTTGATACTCACAGGACAGAGTGAAGGTAATAGAAACAGGGAAAAACAACGCATAACATATCTAGCAAGCTTAAATGTAAATGGGTGATAATCAAGGTTTAAGTTAGAGATAACAAAATTTATTAAAAGCTACAAAGGACGGGAAATTGTGAAGAGCCATGATCGGCTACGTTCTGAAGGGACACGATGCAGAAAAGACGTGATTAGAAAGGATTCAAGTGATGCTTAAGAATATTAAAAGTACTGTGATTAAGATTATCTTTGGAAGAGGATCGTATTTTTTCTGAATGTGAAGAAACAAATATGGGACAACAATTTTAACAATTTTAATATCTTACTTTAGTTTTTACTAATGTTCGCCCAATACAAGACCCAAGAGCCACTTAAGTCTGGTGGGGGGGGGGTTACTGAGTGTTGTTGCATGATCATAAGAAAGGGTAAAAGTGAAGTTCTTGGGACTATGCAGGAAAGATAATGACTAACTTTAGACTTTACTAGGTCGAGATTGTTGTGATTAGAAAAGTATAAGTAAATTAACAGAGTTTGAAAGAAACATGAAGTTCAATCCTAAACAGACAACAAACGGGTGGGGATTTTACCTCTGTTTAAAATAAATTTCTGTGCACACAAAAAATTGAATGCAGTAACAGCTAAAATAGTACGTGTATAGTAGTTTTAAATTAAGTGACTTCAATGATCACCTCGCGATGATCGAACTCAATACTCGTTTTGAATTGATTTACAAAACGACTAGCTTGCTATTCATAACCCCCCGACCGGTGTTATTCTATTAAACTTCGCTTAGTTTTAGAATCACAAGGCCACAAGTATGGAGAAACCAGTAAGAAGAGTCAGTCAAATTAGCTCGTTGATTATTACCGAAGTACCAAGAGATTAGGTTTTGTTATATCAGTAGACGGTGACAGATCAAGGGAGATAATTCTTGAATATTAATTATGCAATCTCTCGGACGTTATTATTCCAAATCATGACAATGGTTAATAATAGAATAGTTCTTAATATAGAAGCAGCAAAACAAAACAAAATTTTTAAAAAATGTGTAGCAACCAAAATAAATTTTTAAAAATACCGCACCGTTAGAAACGTGTCGGAGAAATGTCTGAATCTCCTTCAATGAATGAGAATCCTGCCGGCTCCAGCCGATTTACAAAGATAATGTTTCCCAGCAAATACACTTACCTCCAAAAATCAGCAACAGACGAATTCGAATCATGTACATTTAATTAGTCCTTTTAACATTCTGATAAGATGAAAAGATTAAGTAAATAGCTGATATATTTGATCAAAAAAGAGTATGATTGCTATCAGGTTGTTTTCGATTTTAATGTCCCGTTTTATGAAAGCCAGAGTTATCGATTCGTTGCCCTGCAGAGAAAGGCAAATAATCTAAGTGACAGGAATTGTAGCAGTTGTATTAATAGTGAGAGCATTGCAAGAGAAACAAACGTACCAGGCGTTACGGCAGTAGTGATACTTATATAACATAACATAACCTTATATTGTGAGAAAGACTATCAGGGTTGTATCGAAAGTATTTTCTTTTTTTCTTTTTTTTAACTTTATGTTAGTGAATGTTGGACAATCTCTTCACAAATGAAGAAAAGGCTTGACGCAACTGTTACGTGATTCTACACAATATGTGAGCACCAAGGTAACACCTCCAAATCGAAACTATCGTCTTTTAGCCATTTTAGGGTATCATTTTAGCCGCCTATCAGCATTACTGATGCCAACCTCCAGAAGAACAGTTAATTGTTATCCAGTGATAGGAACTGGAATGAATATATTAAATCAATTGCTAGGTCAGCCTTAGACAATCGTGCCAGGCAGTGTTTCTGGACAGGATCCATGTTGCACATTTAACAATCTACCATTTTTCTAGTTGTTGAATATTATTGCAACAACTGGTCTAGTGCTTCTGCTATATGTCTCAAGATTCTAGACAAAATTCAAAGAAGAATCTGTGAGGTTACTGTCCTTGACCTTGCATCTCGGCTTCAGTCAACTTCCCACTTAATAACGTAGCTGCTTTGTTTTCTATAAATATTTCCATGGCAATTATTTTATGAGCTTTCCGCTTTGGTAAATGAATTTTAAGAATTTAAGCGCAGTACTAGTTGTGGATGTGCGTTGTGGTGCAGTGGATATCGTCTCGGAAAGAGAAATCAGGGAGCCGAGTTCGAATTCCAGTTGAATTCATTACATTCACTTACGCGCAAATACCCTTGGAAAAGCTATTAATCCGTCTCTTCCCTCCAGGTATGGGTTAAATAACAGGACAGATTGGATTCTATAGCCTTGGTTGGCAATCAGTCTACCGCAGAAAGCAATGGCTACCTACTGCGGGAAGATCTTCTGCCTAGTCAGTCATGTCTCTTTCGAGAGCAAAGCGTGTATCGCGTATGGCATTTAACTGAATTACTGACTAGTTGTGCTGCAGTGGATATCGGCTCGGAACGAGAAATCGGAGAGCCGTGTTTGAGTTGCAGTTGAATTCGTTGCATTCACTTACGCGCAAATACTCTCAGGAAAGATATTAATCCGTCGCTTCCCCCTCCAACTATGGGTTAAGCAGCAGGACAGAGGGGGTTTTATAGCCTTGTTGGCAACAAGTCTACCGCATAAAAGTAATGGTAACCTACTGCCGGAAAACCTTCTACTCAGTCAATCATGTCTCTTTCGAGTCATGATCGCTCAAGTGTGTATCAAGTATAGCACTTTTTTTTTCTCTCTTTTTTTTTTTTTTTTTTTTAATCGTGTCGCCCCAAGCAATGCATTTTACTGCCACTGTTGTGCAGGAGGTTACATAGAAGGAATGTTATGAAGAGAGAGAGGTCGCAGGGGGTGTCAGGAAGAGAGTAGGAGAGGGAAGAGAGTACTGATGAAAGTGGGGTAGATGTAGAAAAGCATGAGAGAGAGGATGTATGTTAGTGAGACAGGAGATGACTATTGACTTTACATTTAAATTCTTGGAGATTGTAACTGTCAAGAAAGCAAGTCTGCGGAAGAGAATTCCACGGGTGGAAAGTTCGAGAAAAGAAGCTGCTGGAGTAGAATTTGCGTTTACAATTTATTGACTTCACAGTAAAAGGGTGGAACCTAGTTGCTAACCTTGTGGCTCGAGGAAATTCGTATATAGGGGGTACCAGTGAGCAAAGTTCATCGGAGCAGAAGCCGTGAAAGTATTTGTAGAAGAGACACGAGGAAGCCACATTGCGTCGGTGAGAAAGTGACTGTATCCTAGCTGCCAAGTCGGGATCGATCACATTACAGATTCTCCGTTGGATTCGATTGAGGACACCTAAGTGGATTAACATACTGATAGATTTACAGTTTTCATCATAATGACCGTAAGTTGTGACCGTAAATTCTACTCTAATATTTTCACAATTCTCGCTTTTGGATCCCTTCCGGCTGTTTGGTTTTCTGTTAAGAGAGATTTTGAAAATGTAAATGCAATGTCAATCGCTATCTCTCTCAATCCTGTTCTCCTCACTAATTAATGGAAATAAGTTATCATTTCAAACATCCTTGTGCCATATTCCATCAACGTGGAGAGGACGGGTAAATATTAAGGGCAGTATCTGCCTACGGGCGGATAAACTACATTTTAATTCTCAATTGTGTCTGTATTTGAAAACAACACAACAAATAAATGAGAGAAGCACAAGCGTGTGCCCTTGGTCCGAGGCTAAATATTGTTCAGTCCCGTAAGCAACGTTCCGTTGGTGTCAATATTCCACCGAACCTCCCTCTTTGATGCACTAAGTGAGATGGTATTGCAGGCTTGTAATCACCAGAACCTGGCATCATTCATTTATTTGTTGTATTTTATCCGAAGACGGAAATACAGTTGAGTGATAAAATGTAGTCTGCTCGAAGGTTGATGCTACACTTTGATCCCAGCCCGAAGGCTAGGTAAAGGAGCACTGAATCAATTTTGACTTGGCTCTCGACTGTGGCGAAATGGGACGGGACACGAGGTTGTTTTTCATATAGTGAGCGTATATATGGGGCAAGGATTGGGCACTTCGGCCTGGTGGAATAGTTAACAACTTTGTCTTGCTAGAACAGTTATGACTGAGTAGTGAGTTCGATCCTAATTAGGTGCCACATACTTTTTGCCTTGTGCCAAATTTAAGCTACGCACACTTAATAAAATCATTTTTAAATCCGGTCATAACACATTACATTGCATTTGAATACATGGTTCTGTTAACATTTCTGCTATCACGCGGTGTGACGTCATAGAACCGCATTGCAAATTTGCGAACTGCCTTTGTTATTTTTGGTAACTATTGTCATTGCCTAGCGGAGTTTTATGTCAACACAAATGGTGGATGTTATTGTGTTACCGTCTTAATAACCTCTCTGAAGATGGCTCATGTGAGCCGAAAGCTTAGAACCAAATTAAAAAAATTCTCCAAATGTTGAAGAATTTTTGTCTTTATTTTCAACTGAAATTAAAGCCAAAATACGACGTTTAGAACGGCTCATGATTAAACATAATAGACATTCATTGTCTCTTATATTTAACAGTATATGCTTAGAATATATATATATATATATATATATATATATATATATATATATATATATATATATATATATTAATTATATCGCTCCGAGCAAGGCAGTTTACTGGCATTAGTGTGCAGGGGGTTACATAGGAAAAAAGTTATGAGTAAGCGGGACAGTTTATAGGGGGTATCAGGAAGCGGGTAAGAGAAGGATGAGAATACTGATGATTGGAGTGAACGGAGAAAGGAGCAGGAGGGAGAGAGAGAGAATGCAAGTCAATGAAATAGAAGATGACTATTGACTTTACATTTAAATTGTAGCTGTCGGGGAAGCAAGTAAACGGAATGGATTTCTACAGGCGGGAAGTGCGAGAAAAGAACCTATTAGAGTAGAAGTTGCGTTTACATTTTATTGGCTTCACAATAAAAGGGTGGGACGTAGTTGTATAATCTTGTGGCTCGAGTAAATTCATACATAGAGGGCACCAGTGAGTTAAGTTCATCGGAGCAGAAGCTGTGAAATTATTTGTAGAAGAAACACTAGGAAACCACATTACGCCGGTGAAAAAGTGACTGTATCTGAGCTGGCAAGTCGGGATTGATCACATTGCAGGTTCTCTGTTGGATTTTGTCAAGGACACCCTAATTGGATAGCGACATTGCGCCGGCGAAAAAGTGACTGTATCTGAGCTGGCAAGTCGGGATTGATCACATTACAGGTTCTCTGTTGGATTTTGTCAAGGACACCCTAATTGGATAGCCACATTGCGCTGTTGAAAAAGTGACTGTATCTGAGCTGCTAAGTCGAGATCGATCACATTACAGATTTTCCGTTGGATTTTGTCAAGCACTCTTAGGTGAATAGCAGGAGAACCCGACCAGATATGGCAACAGTATTCAATGCACGGGCGGGTGGTAAATTTGATGGGGCAAAATTAAAAAATGTCCTCTCCTCGCGATTACTGTCGCATTGGTATCTACCAGTCTCTGTTTAGTATAATGAGGAAGGTCTTACCACAGAGTTAGTATTCACGAGGCTCAGCTCCATCAACAGTAAAAGCCCCAAAAGTCGATACATGACGAAAGAGGAGTTCTTCAAATCTGGTTATTTGTTCGTTCTTTATTTATTTCTTTTTTTTAATTTTATTTCATTTTTATTTAACCAGTTCACCCCAACAAGGCCGTTTTACTGCCACTGTTGCGCAGGGGGTTACATAGGGGAAAGTGATGTGAAAGAGGGGTAGGTTATAGGGGGTGTCCGGAGAAGGGTAATAGAAGGATGAGAATACCGGTGTGTTGGGGTGGAGGGGAGGGAGAAAAGAGCTCGAGAAAAAGAAAGCGGGTTAATGGGATCCTGGAGATTGTAGTTGTCGGGGAAGCATGTATACGGAAGGGAATTCCACAGACGGGAAGTGCGAGAAAAGAAGCTATTAGAGTCGAAATTGCGGTTACATTTTTATCGGTTTCACTGTAAAAGGGTGGGACCTAGTTGCTAGTCTAGTAGCTTGTGTAAATTCATACACAGGGGGGAACCAGTGAGCTAAGTTCTTGGAGCAGAAGCCGTGAAAGTATTTGTAGAAGAGGCACAGGGAAGTCAAATCACGCTGGTGAGAGGGCGACTGCAGCCGAGCTGCCAAGTCGGTAGGTAGATTTTTTTTCTTTTTTAATATAAATATGGCGCGCATTTGCAAAAATAACAATCTGGCTTTTGTTATTTATTTATATATTTGTGGTAAATTCCTTGTCAAGCCAAAATCTCAAACGGATATGTTAACGTTTCAAAAACAGTATCCGGGTTCAGTAAAAGTTCTAGTCACTGACGTCATTTAACATTATGTGGACAACCTCCGACGTTTCACAAGTAAAATCATAAGACGTCCTGATGAGACAAAGATTAATTGTTAGTTGTCTGTGCCGAATTAACTTCTAAAAACCTTTTTTTATCAAATAACTATGAATAATGTTCTGATAAAGCTCGGCTCAAAGCGGTTTCCGAAGTCATCGGTCAATGTTTGAATTTTAATACCAGTAACTGAAAGTAATGGCCCCCTGCTTCAGGAAAATCTTCTTTCTTAATCATGTCTCATTCGAGACATGATCGCCCAAGCGTGTATCACTTAACTGACTGACTGACAGTATGTGGCCTAACTTTTGAACGTGGTCTACGAAATTCCCTCACGGGTATAGTATATTGCCTACCTTAAAAAGCGTATTAGAAGAAAGTATTATAATTGTCTGGTAACAGATAATTACTGAACTGCTTGTTTCAATTAAAGGATACTACTTAAGCATGTTTAGTGACAGGTAGTTAAAGAACTGCTGGTAACAATTAAATAAGTTAAAATTAAATAAATGTAATAAAAAAAATTGGTTTCAATATCTAAACTTATTTATAAATGGAACTTTGTGTGTGTGTGTCCGTTACCTATAGACTCCGAAACGGCTGAACAAATCTTGAAAATTTACACAGTTGTGCTATAAGCGTCTGCGAGTGTTCTTAACTAGGTTTTGTGTCGAGGTACCCCCGATAAATATTGAAAATCGATAATCGAAAAAATCGTGTTATAGAAGGAGTGGTCCGATTTTAATCAAATTTGATACACTCATAGACAATGACATAAAAATCGATATTCAGAAGTTTCAAGGTTGCAGTTCTTACAATAGTGCAGAAAATTGATAATATATAAAAATAAAAGGCAAGATGTCTGTGTGTGTGTCTGTTTATCTGCCTGTATGTCTGTATTTTTTTTCAGCCCTTTTATTTTAGTTTTTGCTTCGGGTTTGGCTCTAAGTATGTATAATTGCACTTCTTAGTCTCAGCCATGATACCATTTACTCAGAGAACTTATTTAACCTTCAAAATTCAGTTTACTATGAAAAAAACTCATTTGATATCGATACCAGGAAATCAAAATTTGACTTACATCCATTCATTTTTCTATGAGTCTACAGTTTCGCTTTAACTGGAAACAACTATTGCTTTTTAGTCTTTCGTGCCAACGTCAAAAGAGTCTGAGCTCCAGGACCATAGATTAGTTTTAAAGCTTTTATTACACCCGAGCAATGCCGACTATATTGCTAGTAACTGAATAACTGTATCTATTGATATACCCTTACTGAGGTTTGACACATTCAAACCGGTGAGGCCACTTGCTATACCAGAATGAAAGAGGTGGGCCACATACTATAGCAGCACCTATCATTTTTAGTACTTTTCTCGTATCTAAGGATCACACCGAATGTCCTACTTCCCAGTTTCGTTTTTTTTTTTTTGGTCCCCGAGCCAGAGTTAATGAAATGGTAGTAGAATATGAACCTTATCATCAATAACCCATACTTTTATTTGGCCTTGTTACAGATAGTAGTCTAGCAAAATGATGTCTAACATGAAAGTGCAGACAAAACAGAAGCGTGTTATCGAATTCAATCTAAAAATAGATGAATTTATTGACACTCATTGATGTGTTGAACACTTTTGGAAACCAAACAGTGGATGTGAGCACAGTTAGCTAGTGGGTAATGATTTTCAGCAGCTAAAGTAGCAATATGAGTGACAAATTACGTTCTGAGCGGATCTGCGCAGCTATCAACCCACGAAATGTTGAGATCCTCAAAAGTGTGTAGTTAATAGTGGTGATTATGTGGAAAATAGAATTTTTAGCCGTAAAAGTTGGTCTATTAAACTGTGTTTTTAAACTCTTTATATATGTTGCAGTTTTATTGAAAATAAATAAGCGGTATTCATTTCAAGTCCCCCTCTCTCTCACACACACACATTATATATATATATATATATATATATATATATAGTCATCCGCAGACAGATCTGTTTCGCTGTATCACAGCTCATCAGTATGGTTAGACATCCGATTGCTTTTAACTCAGGATTGAAACCCGACCGCGATATTTGTTAGAACATTATTTTTAACAGATAGCTTCGAATCCTGTCGATATATATATATATAAAAGAGTGAACATTGTAGTCAACACTCAAGGGCGGAAGACTGTTTCTGCTAAGCGCACTCAGCAGGCCACATGATTGCGCTTATCATGAAACAGTCTGTCGTCTCTGAGTGTTGACTACAATGTTCACTCGTTTATATTTACATACGCTCTATCTCTGATATTGAGCACTTTATCCTATAAATATAGCACATCTTGAAAGTATATTTATTCATATATATATATATACTAACGTAAACAAGTGGATTTTTTTTTGTTTTATTCTGATAGATTGTATCACTTATTTTTAGTGGATACTCGTATTTTAATAAATGCTCCATTTATTTATTAAATGTCAAATTTATTTAATTTTGTCGACCAATCTGAATCCTGCCGGAGGGAGCATTTTTTTTGTAATAAAATTTCTGGAATATCCAAGCCTGTAAAGGAAAATAAATAAATATACTGTTTAATAAATAAATAGAGTGTCTGTCTACTAAAATAACGTGCAAGTGACATTAGTTATATATATATATATATATATATATATATATATATATATATATATTGTGTGTGTGTGTATGTGTGTCAGTTGAAGAAAAAATTTAATAAAAACGAACCTTTGCCAGTAAAATGCTTGCTATTTTTCAGAGGAAAAGTCAAAGTATTTTTAATTATTTTTTAACAGTTTTTTAATCTTTTTTTTAACACGTTCAAAATTTTGGTAAAACATTTTTAAAATATTTAAAAAATATAGTTTTGATTTTAGTTAGTGGCTAACCAAATCTTTACGAGAGTTTACCATACATAATGTAATATTACGTAACTCAGTTTGTTTTCGGTAAAGAACACATTAATTTGGAAATTTTTGCAAAAATCAAATAAGTGTCGAATTGTAAATAAAATTTCAGGGCTTGTTCACAAATGAATAAAATTATTTTTGAAATTATTGTTTAAAAAAATCTTGGTAAAAATATTGTTTTACATCTTTTGCCCCCCCCCCCCCCCCTTACACATACACGTAAATTTATGAAATTTCAAGAAATTAAATTTTGTATATAAAATTGGTTTTATTAACTAAATGCAGGACTCACTGGGGAATGTAAATCATCCTTTTTTTTAAATAATTTTTTTTTTTTGTGTGTATTTAAAGTTTTTTTTTTTGTATGGCAATTTCTGTGTACACATTAAAAGGTTAATTGGAGTAGATAGACTAAACTATCGTCCGGTTCTCACTCCACCCACGTCTATTGAACAGGTGAAGAGGTTTAGGATGTGGTTTCTGGCTTTCTCTTTTCCAATCTTTTCACTCTTACGTAGCCCCCTGCACATCAGTGGCGTTACCGCCTTGCTCGGGTTGATATGATTAAACAAAAAAAATGTTTCACGGTTTCTTCCTCTTAAAGGAAAAAACTCGGACAATTTTGTCAATTCCGGTCGCCATACACATACCTTATCTCACACCTGTCGGGCTGTCATCACATGTCAAATAAGGGGAAAGGTCAGACAGATCAACATTGTGTTTAAGAAATAGTTTTATTCTAAATTGCATGCTATAAATAAGTAAGATTTGTGTAAATCAGATTAATTTAACATTAAATTTGCTTTTTTTTTTTCAAAAATAACATGTCACAGATGTATATTTTATTTTTGCAAGGTTTTTAAAATTGAGAATTAACTTTTGTTTACAAATGTGTCGGTCGCTCAAGAATAACCGAAAAATTAAAACATTTTTTTTAAATTTTAATTTTATATTCCAATCAATATAATTTCTGTTTAAAATACACCAGAGTATTTTGCTTACTGAAAATAGTAATTTTAATCATTTAGCTTTCAGTTAAAACTAAGTTTCAAGAAAAAATTTATTTTTAAAAAATCAATTTAAAAGATAGTTATCGAAAATGAGTGATAATACCTTATATATATATATATATATATATATACGTTCCATAACCCATTAACGTTGTTGGGGTACCACATGTGATGGCCTAACGGAGCCAAACCCTCTGTAGGCTAATCTCAGTATTCTCTCTCTTAGAATGGATGCCAACCAAGTCTATACGGCCACGTCCAAACTGCTAATTACCCATAGCTGGTGTAGGGAAGATGGATTTGTAGCTTTCCCAATGATAAGTAAATGTAATGAACACTAGTGGAATTCGAACTTTGCACTCCTATCTCTCATTTAGAACCGCTAATACACCCCCCCCCACACACACCTATATAATTAATATTTGAATTTTACATAAACATTGGCTGTATCTAGGCAACAAATGTTTATTTTTAAGTTTTGTTGAAGATAACAAACAAATTAGGCCTATTATTTTAACAAGTTTTTTCGGTAAATTTTCGTTTTAGGTACCGACGGCTTTCCCCCCTTCAAATTTATCCAAAATAGCATTATTTCTGTTCAAATGTATATGCTGAACTCAAATCAACAATTAGTTATTGAAGAAACTTACCTTTTTTCTTGGAAAGTCCATAAAAAATCAAACTACATCTCGCATTTTTTCTCTCCCGTAACTCTCACGAAGTCATGTAATTAACTGCAGAATGACGTTCTGCGTAGGCAACAAATTTCGGTCGATTTACTTCCTTTACCCTAACTTCCGGCGATGTACTTCCTGTTTTGGAGTAATAAGCGTAGAAATACAATAGCGCATTACTTTAATTCCCAGAAGTACATCGCCGGAAGTATCAGTAAATGAAGAAAAATGGACAAAAAATCTGCACAAAATTCGATCACATGCGCAGTCCGTCATTCTGCAGTTAATTATATGACTTCGTGAGAGTTACGGGAGAGAAAAAGTGAAAGATATATTTTGTTTTTTTTTGTTTTTTATGGACATTTAGATAAAAAAAAAGGGTAAGTTTCTTCAATAACTAACACTTGATTTGAGTTCAGTATTTACATTTGCACAGAGATAATGCTATTTTTGATAAATTTGCAGGGGAAAAACGACGGGAATTAAAACGAAAATCAACCGTTTTTCTTTATATTTTTCAATATCTTGATGTTGAATTAGTAAAGAAACTGTCGACAAACTGACATAATTTACTGCCTAAATATAACCGAATGTAAATTGCGTAAACTCGCAACTTACAGAGTTACACACACACACATGCATATTTAAACATGTTTAAGTGAATCTGGCCGACAAGGTCTGTCTATTCAATTTTTTATTACATTTTTCTGGTTGACGCATGAGCAGCCGTCCAACATTAATTTATATCTGTGAGAAAATTGAACTATAATAGTAATAATACCCAAATCATTTAATTGGTAAATGTTCGTTTTAGGTCCCGAAGGCTTTCCCCGCTTCAAATTTATCCAAAATAGCATTATTTCTGTGCAAATATATATGCTGAACTCAAATCAACAATTAGTTATTGAAGAAATCTACCTTTTTGATCTGAACGTCCATAAAAAAAAATCGAACTACATTTTGTCTCCCGTAACTCTAACCCAGTCATGTAATTAACTGCTGAATGACTTTCGGCGTAGGACAACAAATTTCGGTCGATTTTCGGTCGATTTTCTTCCTTTACTGAAACTTCCGGCTATTTACTTCCTGTAATGAAAGTAATATGCTATTGTATTTCTACGCGTATTACCTTCATTACAGGATGTAAATAGGCGGAAGTTTCAGTAAAGGAAGTAAATCGGCCGAAAATTGTTGCCTACGCAGTACGTCATTCTGCAGTTAATTACATGACTTCGTGAGAGTTACGGGAGAGAAAAATTGCGAGATATAGTTCGTTCTTTTTGTTTATGGACTTTCAGATAAAAGAAGATAGGTTTCTTCAATAACTAATTGTTGATTTGAGTTCAACATATACATTTGCACAGAAATAATGCTATTTTGGATAAATTTGAAAGTAGGGAAAGCCTTCGGGACATAAAACGAACATTTACCATTTAACTTTAATTGTAGCTGAATCTTTTTAAGCCACCACCCTACCCGACGATCATTACTTTTTACAGATTTTTTTCTTTATTTTCGAATTGCCTTCACATGGGAAAGATACTGAAATGGTTTTCATCTAATTTTTTAATTCAGCGTTTTTCTTCTCTTAGGTTAGTTGCTAACCAACGTTAGAAAGCCATTATACTTAACCCATAACTGAAATAAGTTAGGTTTTTTCCTAATAACAATTGTGTGAAAATAAACATAAGAGACTTTGAACTCGACTCACCAATTGTCTTTCCGCGCCGATAGCCCTTACGCCACCTGCTCATAACAATTATTATATTAATGCAATAAAAACAAAGATGTTAATATAAAAAAATTATAACAAAAAAGGTGTGAAGGAGTATCCAAAAAATATTATCGTAAAATTGTAATATCGAATACGATTAACAAAAATGACAACTAAAACCGGTATATCGGACAACTCTCACTATAGCAAAATTTGAGGACAAAACCCAAAACCAAATGTTATATAAAAGAAAATATAACACTTACAGACTGTTATAGTGGAACATCCTGCCACCCCCGAGAATAGAATGTTCTACGTTATAAAAGACGGTAACGAGCGGTACGACGATGGAAAAAAGTCTTAGTCATTCGCCTAACTGCTCTATGACACTGCCAGAGCTCTGCCTTCGGGTAGAGGGCGCTCTCTGCTTCCGAGCAGAGAGCACAAGCCCAGTCGTGATTCCGCCGAAGGATAGAAACACGACTGGGGAAAAATAGACAGAGATTTTTTGGCCCGGCTATATGGCCGGGAATACCCACTATAAAATGACCATGTGTCACATCTGGCCTTGCGTGGGAAGGCTACTAAATACAGAAAAAAGTCTTAGGCATTCGCCTGGCTGATCTATGACACTGTCAGCGCTCTGCCTTCGGGTGGAGGGCACTCTCTGCTTCCGAGCAGAGAGCACGGGCCCGGTCGTGGTTCCGCCGAAGAGTGGAGCCACGACTGAGGAAGGGTAGACAGACATTTTTTTGGCCGGGAGTACCCACTATAAAATGACCATGTGTCACAGCTGGCCTTGCGTGGGAAGGCTAGTAAATACAGAAAAAAGTCTTAGGCGAAGGCATTCACTATTTGATAGTCGATTCCGCTCCAACCCGTGGCTTGCCTATATGTGTATTATTGTTAATTGTACCTTAGTACAATAAATCTGTATTTCTTATTCCTGGTGTGGAGTTCCATTTTTCAACTGATCATGTTATACTGTATTCCTTTTCGGGATATATCACAGACTAATTACCTTTAAGCCTATCAATAACCTCTTCTGCTTACAGTGTGATGGCTGTTAGGACTTAAAATAAATAGATTCCAAAATTTTCATGAAACTCGGAATTAGCTTAGCTGAGTACTTTTTTTTTAATCGTGTTGTATATCGATATTAACATTTTACAATAATTTGTTTGTTTTAATTTTCCTTCTCCCTTTGTGCTATTTTTCTTTGCTGCACGTCTTGTTTCAGATACAATAATACTACGATTGAGATTTTGAAAATCTTCAGAATTTTTTTTTCCCTCTGGGCCTCAAAGCTGCTGAAGTCGCTTACAAAAGAAGTGAAACAATACCTGAGCCTACTACTCAAAAGCGAATTAAGCATTTTGGAACTGGGAATTATCTCTTGAAATAAAGTTCGGGATTGGATCGCCATCGGCTGTTCATTATGGCGCTTTACAAAGCAAAGAAAAGATTTTCAAAGCTACTAACACTTCAAAACCATATCGAGAGGATTGCATAAGCTCCGTAAATAGTATTTTAATACTACTAGCAGTATAACCCGGCGTTGCTCGGGTGTAATGAAAGCTTTAAAACTAATCCATGGTCCTGGAGCTCAGACTCTTTGGACGTTGGCACGAAAGACTAAAAAGCAATAGTTGTTTCCAGTTAAAGCGAAACCGTAGACTGAAAGAAAAATCAATGGATGTAAGTCAAATTTTGTTTTCCTGGTATTGATATCAAATAAGTTTTTTTCGTCGTAAACTGAATTTTGAAGGCTAAATAAGTCCTCTGAGTAAATGGTATCATGGCTGAGACTAAGAACTACAATTATACCTACATAGAGCCAAACCCGAAGCAAAAACTAAAATAAAAAGGCTGAAAAAAATACAGACATAGAGGCAGATAAACAGACACATACACAAACAACTTGCCTTTTATATATATATATATATATATATATATATATATATATATATATATTATCGATTTTCTGCACTATTGTAAGAACTGCAACCTTGAAACTTCAAATTTGATTAAAATCGGACCACTCCTTCTATAACCCGATTTTTTCGATTATCGATTTTCAATATTTATCGGGGGTACCTCGACACAAAATCTAGCTAAGATTACTCGCAGACGATTAGAGTACAACTGTGTAAATTTTCAAGAAAATCGGTTCAGCCGTTTCGGAGTCTATAGCTAACGGACACACACACACACAAAGTTCAATTTATAAATAAGTTTAGATATATAGATATCCATTCAGGAAATAGTCGATCATGGCTCTCTACAGTTTCCTTTTCTTTATTATGAGTGAACTGCTATGACCTCTTGGGTAAACAGAGCATAGTGCCTTTATGTTGTCGTCGTAATTTTCGATTTCAACGCTGTCCGTCAGGACATAGAGGTTCACGGCTCTCCACAGATTACGTTTATGGGAAATCAGGGAAATACAGTGTCTGAGGTGGAAAGATATGGGAGTGGTTTCAGGTTCCCCGTCTAAGGAAGGACAGATTTATGCCTTTCTCAAAATCATTTAGTGAGTGCAGTATCAGTCAGTCAATTAAGTGCCATACGTGATACACTCTTTGGGCGATCATGTCTCGAAAGAGACATAACTGACTGGGCAGAAGATTATCCCGCAGTAGGTTGCCATTGCTTTCTGCGGTACACTGGTTGCCAACCAAGGCTATAGAACCCAATCTGTCCTGCCATTTAACTTATAGCCGGAGGGAGAAGAGATAGATTATATTACATTATTATATTAAATATAACTATTGAGGGATCAGTTTATTACTTCATAACAACAGAAAGCCGATCCCCGACTTTATGCCCAGTGGAAGTTTTAATTGTTTCCAACTATTATATTCAGTCTGTCAGTTAAGTGCCATACGTGATACACGCTTGGAAGATCATGTCTCGAAAGAAACATGACTGACTGGGCAGAAGATTATCCCGCAGTAGTTTGCTATCACTTTCTTCGGTAAACTGGTTACCATTCAAGGCTAAATAACCCAATATGTTCTATTATTTAACCCATAACCGGAGGGAAGAAACGGATTAATACCTTTCCCAAGAGAATTTGTGCGTAAGTGAATGCAATAAATTCAACTGAAATTCGAACTCGGCTCCCCGATTTCTCGTTCCGAGCCAATATTCACTGCACCACAACGCACATCCGAGTGCAGTATAATGGACGAGAATTTGAAGTCTTACCTTCTGTCTATGCTCTGTATATAAAATTTTCTAAGACCCCTTTCCTCATTATGTACCATAAAAATTTCAACTGTCTTTTCGCAATGTTAAATATACATTGTTTTAGTTCCCATTTTCTCTGAAACTTCGTTATTACTCACATTTACGATCAATGGTATTTTCATCATTCTGCTGTAGAAAAGAATTATGTTGCTTAATGTCTTTTCATCTGTGTCGAATATTTACTATTATATAAGAGGAATGATCTTACGTAACAGTTCAGGACACTTTTCTTTATTTATAAGGATTTTTCTTGATTTTGATTAGCCTTTCGAAGGCATCTTATGCTATCCAACTGCAGATATCAGTGTCGCCTTTTCCGTTTTGTTAAAACACTTACCAGACATTTAAGTAGTTGTACTTTGATTTTGGTATGACACAGCTGATTAAAATAAATAAAAAAACAACGAAAATACTTCTTGTACACTTCAATGGCAAATTATTTTGAACTGCATCTATCGCCATGTTTATTGTCACTCTGATCGCACTATCGGTTTTAGTTATTTATCTCTTTCTCTGAAGATTTTTTTCGCGTCTTACTTCGTATTACCTCCCTTGAGCATATTGAGTCTGTGGCGTCCATTTTGTCATTTTCTATCAAGTTGACAGCAATTTTTTGCGTTTCTGTTTTACTTAGGCCACTCTCGCTCACGGCCTTTTTTTATTTCTTTCTCTTTTTTGTCTTCCGATAAAGGGTGGGATATTTGCACATCTGTTTTCTCTTCATGTCCGCTTTCATTCTTTCAGATTTTTTTGTTTTTTTTTACGTCAGTTTGCGAAATTTGTTATACAGTCGAAGTGGATTAATGGATATTACACGGTCGAACTGACCTTGTCATGAACTCGACGTGTCTTGTAGAAAGCCGACGGAGTTCTTTCGTTCTAAAGCAGTGACTATCAAACGGTGCGGTGCGCGCCTCTAAGGTGAGGCGGAAGAAGACAACAGGTGAAAGACAGCCAAAGATTTAGAACGTTTTAAAAAGTTCACTCGACAAAAATAAATATGATTTAAAAATTTAAAATATTATTATGAATTACTTCTAATTGCATACATGTGTCCCAGCATAAATATTTATAAATAATTATTGCCCGAGTTTATCGTTGTAACGTTTTTGCATTATATCAATTATTAAGAATATAGTAACTAGTGTTCGGCAATTATAGGGGAGAGTTATCAATGATAATGAGCTGACTTTGAATTCACGGTTATCTCCCTTTAATATTTTCTTTAATTTTTTCAATGTATTTTTATCACAGCAAAATTGGTGAGGCGCGAAAAAATTTAATTCCAAAGGCAACAATTAAAGAGTGATTTAGCATTTTTTCAAAAAGCGAATAGTGTAACTGGTGAGAATTTTACTAATAAAAAGATTTATACCTGTTGCCGGTTGAAATGGGAATTAACTTGAAAAATTGATGTGAAAAGCCATGAGAGACAAGTTAGTGATGTAGATTTTACAAGCATACAAAAAATATCACGGAGTTTTTTTTTATACTTAAAATGAACCGAATAAACGGAAAAGCATTTATTACAATAACTTATCAAAGGTAATTACCTGGATTTGAACTCCTGATTTTACTCGTTAAATTAAACAAAATAATAAACACCCATCCCTTATCCCTTATTCAATGCTAAAAACAACGACATTTAATATAAATCGGACGTTTTTTCAAGGTGGAATTTTGGCTAAAATTCAATAATAAAATGTTCTTATTTTAAGACTACCTCTCAATTTTGCCGTTGATGTCTACGAGATGAAATAAAATCGGTATGCGACCAGAAAATGAAATCGCAAAACAATAGTCATAACCTTGTTACTAGGTAGAGATGCAAGTCGACTTGGAAACCGGCGCCTGATAGAAACGTATTCCTCATAAATAGAGAAACTCACGACGGTCCCAGTCAGTAGAGGAGTCGATATTACGCAATGAAACGAAATGTAACACAGACTCAAATAGTTGACATCAACACCCCTGTTCGGCAGTAATTCCACCCCATCTGTCCTGTTATTTAACCCATAGGTGGGGGGTAGAGACAGATTAATACCTTTCTCAAGGCGCGTAAGTGAATGCAACAAATTTGACTGGAATTCGAACTCTTTTCTCGATTTCTCGTTTCAAGTCGATATCCACTGCACCACAACGCACATAACTTATTTACTAAGCTTAATTTCAGTGCTTATGGCCATATTATGTTGAAACACCGGTTCCCGAACGATTACCGTAATTAAGTTAAGAAATGACAAGTACTTAGATGGATGACCGTTTGGGAATAACAGGTGCTTCAGACGATGATGTGCGAGTGGTGTAATGAATAATCGCTCGGAATTGTTTATCAGAGAACAGAGTTCTAATTACAGTTGGGTTAGTTATATTCAGTTACCCTTAGGAAATACTCTTGGGAAAAGTATGAATCCGCCTCGTCTCCTCCCAGCTATGGGTTAATTAGTAAAGTTTGTAACATTAAAATTGTTATTATCTAAAACAATAAATTAAAATTGTGTACAAAATATTTATATTTTGGCATTAAATGAACAAAAGGGGTTGATATGCCACTAAACATTATTTTCGGGTTAGGATCTAATTATAGGGTAACTGGTAAGAATCGAAATCCCCTAACTCGCTACTGTACCAAGGCAAAACACCAGAATCACTTTAATAACTTTATGTTGAGGTTAGTGTTTTCTTTCTCCCAGGTGCAGGCGCAGTAACTAATTTCATTGATGCATAATGTCAAGCTTTCAAATCGCAGGTGCAAATATTAGGAGTGGTAATATTTCTCGCAAGGTCAGTGTGTGCGTGCTCCGTCAGAGGCAATGCCGTCAAAACCATGCCTGTTACTATTGTATGTCTTGTTTGAGAAACGGATAAAGACGGAAATATCTGATTGTCCGCAGCGGAAATAGACGAAATATTTACTATCCGAACGCGGAAATTGCTCGACACTCCCCCTACATCACAATTTAAATACATGTATACCTCTCGAGACCCCAATGACGGAAAAGTACTGACACTCCTCCAACACCACAGCGGAAGCAGAACGAGCCTAAGTTTTGATCAACATATGCTGACTAACGGTTTTGCACTTACGTTTATATATATATATATATATTTCTTTTGTTTTTGTTTTTTTAATGCATGACGAATGGCATTTTTCATGCTTAAGAAAAATTAAATTATACACTTTCTTGCATTCGTCTTAGCGCTCTCTTTCTAAAAATCACTTTCATTGTCTTCGACTAACAAAGAAAAACAGACTTTAAAAAAAGAACAATTTGAAACATTCCTGGCTCTTTTATATCCTGTGCATAAAAACACGATTATTAAACATAGCTGACATTTTAAATATATCTTAATCTAGTATATATCTTAATCTAGTATATATCTTAATCTAGTATATATCTTAATCTAGTATATATCTTAATCTAGTCTGGCACAATAGTCAGATAACCAACAGCGATCGAACTTAGTCAGAATAACCTTGATTCAACGGAAAAATTTCTGATCAATTTTCCATAATTTGTAACATAAAAAGAGGAGTATATATATATATATATATATATATATATATATATATATACTGTTAAATATAAGAGACAATGAATGTCTATTATGTTTAATCATGAGCCGTTCTAAACATCGTATTTTGGCTTTAATTTCAGTTGAAAATAAAGACAAAAATTCTCCAATATTTGGATAATTTTTTATTAATTTGGTTCTAAGCTTCGGTTCACATGAGCAATCTTCAGAGTGGTTATTAAGACGGGAACACAATAACATCCACCATCAGCGACGATTTTATTTTGTGTTGACATAAAACTCCGCTAGTCAACGGCAATAGCCGTATTCAAATACATGGTTCTGTTGTGATTTATATATATATATATATATATATATATATATATATATATATATACGCTCTATATTTGTATCAAGCACTCTTTATAAAAGTAAATGCATGAACAAAAAGGTAAATAAACCTACGAGTTCAACAACTTAGTCACAATATATATATATATATATATATATATATATATATGTCGAATATCTAAACTTATTTATGAATAAAACTCTGTGTGTGTGTGTGTGTGTGTGTGTGTGTGTGTGTCCGTTACCTATAGACTCCGAAACGGTTGAACCGATTTTCTTGAAAATTTACACTCTAAGCGTCTGCGTTAGCAAGGTTTTGTGTCGGGGTACGGGTTATAGAAGGAATGGTCCGATTTTAATCAAAATTGATATACTCATAGACAAAGACATAAGAAACAATATTCAGAAGTTTCAAGGTTGCAATTCTTACAATAGTGCATAAAATCGATAATATATATAAACGGCAAGATGTTTGTGTATGTGTGTCTGTTTATCTGACTGTATGTCCTTTATACAAATCCACAATTTTTATCCGATTCTCACCAAATTTCACACAAATATTCTTTAGGCTGAGTCTGAGCTCCAGGACCAGGGATTAGTTTTAAAGACTTCATTACAACTGAGCAACGCCGGGCTATACTGCTAGTCCTTTTATAAACTGCTTATATTCGGTTATTAAAAAAATGTTTTTCTAGCGCTGAGTTGTCCTGGTGTTTGGTTGTCCCGGTGTTGGGTTGTCCCTGTGTTGGGTTGTCCCAGTGTTGAATTGTCTCAGTGCTGATTTGTCCCAGTGTTGGGTTGTCCCAATGTTGGGTTGTCCCGGTGTTGGGTTGCCCCGGTGTTGGGTTGTCCCAGTGTTAGGTTGTCTCGGTGTTGGGTTGTCCCTGTGTTGGGTAGTCCCAGTGTTGAATTGTTCCGGTGTTGAATTGTCCCAGTGTTGGGTTGTACCGGTGTTGGGTTGTCCCAGTGTTGGGTTGTCTCGGTGTTGAATTGTCCCAGTGTTGGGTTGTCCCGGTGTTGGGATGTCCCAGTGTTGGGTTGTCTCGGTGTTGGTTGTCCCTGTGTTGGGTTGTCCCAGTGTTGAATTGTCCCGGTGCTGAATTGTCCCAGAGTTGGATTGTCCTGGTGTTGGGTTATCCCGGTGTTGGGTTGTCCCAATGTTGGGTTGTCTCGGTGTTGGGTTGTCCCTGTGTTGGGTTGTCCCAGTGTTGAATTGTCCCAGTGTTGAATTGTCCCAGTGTTGGGTTGTCCCGGTGTTGGGATGTCCCAGTGTTGGGTTGTCCCAGTGTTGAATTGTACCGGTGTTGAATTGTCACGGTTTTGGGTTGTCCCGATGTTGGGTTGTCCCAGTGTTGAATTGTCCCGGTGTTGAATTGTCCCAGTGTTGGTTGTCCCAGTGTTGGGTTGTCCCAGTGTTGGGTTGTCCCGACTTTCAGTCGACGGTATTGAGTTGTTCAATCCAGTAATGTACTAGCTTGAAATTTAGTATTAATGTAAAAGCTTCAAGAAAGCTTCATTTTAAAAGATTCAATTTAAATCTCAAATATCACTTAAGTTAACAGCCTTATTAAAAAGAATGAAAAAAAAAGTTAAAAAGAAGAAATGATGTGTTTCATCCTCTGAAATGAAGTCCTTCTAAAGGTTGAAACGCGTTAGACAGAATTTTCACACTTTCTCATTAATTTGGCTAATATATAGACTAATATATAACAACCAGCTCAGTGATAAAGTTTGTATTTGTATTAATCTTACATATATTTGCAGGGGCTTACGGCCATATCATGTTGAATACATCGGTTCTCACCCGATCACCGAAGTTAAGCAACGTTGAGCCTGGACAGTACTTAGATGGGTAACCGCTTGTGAATACCAGGTGCTGTAAGCATTTAGTGACGGATGTGCGTTGTGGTGCAGTGGATATGTGCTCGGAAAGAGAAATCGGTGAGCTGTGTTCAAATTCCAGTGGAATACCCTGCATTCACTTAAGCACTGGTACCCTTGGAAAAGGTATTAATCCGTCCCTTCCCTCCAGTTGTGGATTAAATAACAGGGTAGAACTTGGGGACCATGCCCTTAAAAACAAATCCCAATGAATCTTGATACTCGAAAAGAAAAAAGTATTATTAGACATAAAAACTTATATAAAAAACAACAATAAATTGTTGAAAGAAAGAAGGTATTACCAGCAATAAATAAAGATTTAGTTGGCAATAAATAACCCGCCGAGGTTGATATGCAATAAAACAACCAACCAACGTATATTTGGACAGCAATCTCTCCTTTATGCAGGTTTCATTAAAAATGACAGAGGCGTGATGGTTATGTTTTTTACGTAATTTTCCATGTGGTCTTATGAATTTTTTCTGTTGGGGACAATAAATTATATAAAATGTGCCTAAATGCTTTGTTAATTTGACCGCCTTCAGCTATACTTTTAACCATTTTCGAGGATGAATGTTATTTTATGTGTAACAGAATGTATATGGTGTTATCTATCTATCTATCTATCTATCTATCTATCTATCTATCTAGCTCTATCTATCTATCTATCTATCTAGCTTTCTAGCTTTCTTTCTATCTTTCTTTCTATCTATCTATCTATCTATCCATCTATCTTTTTAGCTTTCTTTCTATTTCTTTCTTTTTATCTAGCTTTCTTTCTCTATCTATCTATCTATCTATCTATCTATCTATCTAGCTTTCTAGCTTTCTTTCTATCTTTCTTTCTATCTAGCTTTCTTTCTATCTTTCTTCCTTTCTATCTATCTATCTATCTATCTATCTATCTATCTAGCTTTCTATCTAGCTTTCTTTCTATCTTTCTTTCTATCTATTTATCTTTCTTTCTATCTATCTATCTTTCTATCTTTCTTCCTTTCTATCTATCTATCTATCTATCTATCTATCTAGCTATTTCTATCTATCTATCTATCTATCTATCTATCTATCTATCTATCTATCTCTAGCTTTCTTTCTATCTATCTATCTATCTATCTATCTATCTATCTTTCTTTCTTTCTATCTATCTATCTATCTATCTATCTATCTAGCTTTCTTTCTATCTTTCTATCTATCTATCTTTCTTTCTATCTTTCTATTTCTTTCCTTTCCTATTTCTATCTATCTATCTATCTATCTATCTATCTATCTAGCTTTCTATCTATCTATCTATCTATCTATCTATCTAGCTTTCTAGCTATCTATCTATCTATCTATCTATCTAGCTTTCTTTCTTTCTATCTATCTATCTATCTATCTATCTATCTATCTATCTATCTAGCTTTCTATCTAGCTTTCTATCTTTATCTATCTATTTCTATCTAGATTTCTATCTATCTATCTATCTATCTATCTATCTATCTATCTAGCTTTCTTTCTATCTTTCTTTCTATCTAGCTTTCTTTCTATCTATCTATCTATCTTTCTTTCTATCTATCTATTTCTATTTCTTTATTCCTTTCTTTATTCCTTTCTATCTATCTATCTATCTATCTATCTTTCTATTTCTATCTATCTATCTATCTAGCTAGCTAGCTAGCTTTCTAGCTTTCTTTCTATCTATCTATCTATCTATCTATCTATCTATCTATCTATCTATCTAGCTTTCTAGCTTTCTATCTATCTATCTATCTATCTATCTATCTATCTATCTATCTATCTATCTATCTATCTAACATTGAAAACAACAGCTCATTTAAGAAGTTTGTCCCAAACAAGGATTTGTTAACAATGCAGGAGCGAAAAAGATGATCTGACAAAGATGGCGACAATTTCAAACTTTTCATCAAGAGGCTGGACAGTGAAATGAGTCTTCGGTATTTTTCGCCTCATCACAGGAAAAGCCTTAGATTCATTGCACGGTCAGTCTTATAACAGCAAAGAAACTCTTCCTTCGTGCACACTTTCTAGGAACAGCAACGCTTCTTCATTTTTCAGGATGTGGTCATTTATAGTTCTACACAACTTCCTGTATTCTATTTCTCTAAATATCTTTTGCTCTTTTACTATCTATCTTTCTTCTGCCATTCATTCTCTCATAAACCGCAAGTAGATTACTCACAGTTTCCCCTGCCTACAATATGTCCTGTGTGATTTGAAGTCTTCAAGTCTTCTGGCATCATTATTTGTCTTAGAATCTTCAGCTCTCTCTTTCAGCTTAATAACAGTTTCCTTATAGTTCCTATTCTCCCTCAAAATTCTTGACAATAAAATCCATAATTTAAGAAACTGTGGTGCAATGGATATTGTCTAAGAATGAGGAATGGGCAAATCTGAGTTCGAATTCCAGTAAATTCATTTACGCGCAAATACCCTTTGGAAAGGTATTAATCCATCTCTTTTGTCTCCAGTTATGAGTTAAATAGCAGAACAGATTGGATTCTATAACATTGTTAGGTAACCAGTCTACTGCAGAAAAAAATGGCAACCTGCTACGGGAAAATCTTCTACTTAGTCAGTCATGTCTCGAAAGAGATATGATCGCCCAAGCGTGTATCATGCCATGGTTCCCAACCCCGGGGTAAATTACCCCAGTGGGGTAATGAGCCAATATTTTGGGGGTAATGGATTTTAGTTTGGGAAGAGGCAATCAGCTTATAATTTCACACTGTGTCCTTGGAATGAAGACCAAGAAACGTAGCAGACTCAACGTGGCAAACGACGCCCGAATAGCCCTTTCAGTCACAAAGCCAAGAATAAATAAACTGGCACAGGCAATACAAGCTCAACACTCACATTAAGAATCACGGCTAGGTTACGGCTACTAAACCTCTGATTATTATAGATTGGTACTATTGTATTGAATAATTTCCATTAATTTTGTCTGCTTTTGATGTATGAAAATATAATTACTTTTTTCCTACATTACAGGTAGTTGTTCATTGGGGTAATGGATAATAGTGAAATTGTATTTGGAGTAATCGCAGCAAAAAGGTTGGGAACTTATGATGTACGGCAATTAACTGACTGTTAAAGAGAAATGTATTCATTGACAAAGAAAACTGGTTCGCAATATCTGAAATCATGTTATATTTCTTTTTTTCTTTGCAACTTATTAAGTAAATATAATCTTTGATACAATTTACTGTACAATATTAAAACTGAATTATAACATTTTATTACTTTTGTAATAGATCACTTCAGCAGTTCTTAAAATTCTGTGATGGAGACCCCCAAATCTTATCTAAAATCTAATATGAAGACCCATGTTCGGATATTTATTTTACGCAAAATTTAAAAAAAATATTTCTTGGTGTAAAACGAAAACGAAACTTTACAATATTTTAGTAATGGCACATAAATATAAAAGATAATAATCATAAAATTATGAGATTTTGGTGCCAAAATTGCCAAAAATTATAGTATTGCAGTTGTCTTTATTCCCTGTCTAATGATACACATCCGTTAAAACTAAAATTGGCCAGTTAAATCTCCCTCTCTCTTTCTCTATCACACACACACATACACACACATACACATACACACACACACACACACACACACACACACACACACACACACACACACACACACACACACTACCGACCATAATTGTTAGGCCAACCCAGTGTTTTTAAAAAATAATGTATAATTGGAGTAGATAGACTAAACTATCGCCCGGTTCACACTCCACCCACGTCTATTGAACAGGTGAAGAGGCTCATCCCTTGTTCCCTGTTTAGGATGTGGTTTCCGGCTTTCTCTTTTCCAATCTTTCTCACTCCTATGTAGCCCCCTGCACATCAGTGGCGTTACCGCCTTGCTAGGGGTGATATGATTAAAAAAAAAATTCATACTATTTTTTAGTATTTATTGTCAAGTGAATAATTGTATATGAAAATAGAATGGTTCTTTTGTTAACACTGCACAATAACATGTGCATCAAATGAATTTATAAATATTTAGTATTTACCTACATTGCAGTTTCATCAATGAAAGAATTAAGAAAATTTAGGATGATTCGGACGAGTTTATCTTTACTTCCTTGCCTTGTAAAATTTTGCAAAGTAATAATAACAAAGATACCATGAAAGTATAACAATAGATTTTTATAGTAACGATACCAGCAATACATTTTTTTAACGAAAATACTACCAGTAATAACTTTTCGAAAAAAAAATATCAGCAATAGATTTGACTCTAGACTTAAGTCCCTCTTTACAAAAATACGTCAATGAACTGATTTACAAATTGATTTCTTATCGGCATTAAATAACCCATTGAGTTTGATAAGCCGTAAAACAAAATCAACCAAACCAAACCAAACCAAACCAAATCAAACCAAACCAAACCTAACCAAACCAAGCCAAATCAAACCAAACCAAACCTAACCAAACCAAACCAAACCAAACCTAACCAAACCAAGCCAAATCAAACCAAACCAAACCTAACCAAACCAAGCCAAATCAAACCAAACCAAACCTAACCAAACCAAGCCAAATCAAACCAAACCAAACCTAACCAAACCAAGCCAAATCAAACCAAACCAAACCAAACCAAACCAAGCCAAATCAAACCAAACCAAACCAAACCTAACCAAGCCAAATCCAAACCAAACCAAACCAAACCAAACCAAACCAAACCTAACCAAACCAAACCTAACCAGACACAAATCCAAGAAATGTTTCAAGGATGTTGTTAATGGTATTGAATTTAGAGTAAAAAAAAAAAAAACAGGGAAAAAGAAGCAAATAATAAGTTTGGTGTAGAAAGCTAATTTTTAGTTGAAATCGCTTTGAAATCAAAATGGTGGAGAATTTTAAATTGCAAAGACTTTTCGAAAAGGTGATGTAGATTCGATCTCAGAAGATATTCAGTCTGAGATTGTACAGGATGCGACAAAAATACCTCCCACAAAACAGTAAGACATTTGCTTGATGAAGATATCATTGCCACTATAATGTCTTATTATTATGTAGGGGAATTTCTGAGAGGTATCTGTGGAAGTGTCTGTCGAACCCTGTATATAGCATTTACAGAAAGGTTGTTTTATCTTGCGCTGGATTTGCTAGTCATCTAAGACATAACTATCGGCAGTATAATAACGACCACGTGAATGCTTCTACTGACTAACCTGCAGGGTACTTATGTCAGTTTTGTGATAAAATTTGCAGGTCTGACGCCGGACTGAAGCGGTACATGAAAGTACAATAGGAGAAAGCACTCCAAAAACCTTTCGTGTGTCAGATATTTAAAAAGGTATGCAAGTGAGAGCCTGGTTTGCAAAGTCATTTCCCGGCCCATGGCCTCTAGGCTCAACTTGAAAGATGACCTTCTATAAAGACGTGACTAATCACACACACATATACTCTCTCACGCTCTCTCTCTCTCTCTCTCTCTCTCTCTCTCTGTCTCTCTCTCTCTCTCTCTCTCTCTATATATATATATATATATATATATATATGTTACTGGGTCTTCAAACAACCCTCCACTGGTTTGAAATTTCCTTCTCAGAGAATGGCTGCTGCCCAAGGCAAGAGAGCTTCGTCTTTCCTGCTGTTACTAATATTATTATCAACATTCTTTTTCTTGATAGTGAGCAATGTAATTACCAAGAATGCTTTCCCGTACGATCACTGAAGTTAAGCAATGTTGAGCCTGGTCAGGGCCTCGACGGGAGACCGCTTCGGAATACCACGTGCTGTAAGCTTGGAAGTGCGGGTTGTGAAAACAGTTAGGAATTGTTCATCAGAGAACAAAGTTCCAATTCCTGTTGGGTGCGTTGTATTCACAGGCAAATACCCTTGGCTAAAGGTACAAATCCACCTCTTCTCCCACCTATGGGTTAAATATTAAGACTTGTATCACTAAACCTTACTATCTTAAAAACATTCTTACAATCTAAACATATTTTTTGGCTTTTAAAAAAACTGCAAAGGGTTGATAAGCCGTAAGAAAAATCAGCCAACTAAATCAATTTTTACAGAAATTTTCTTGTCAACAGTTGTTTTTTTTGTTGTTGTTGTTTATTTAGCAAAATCTAATCTTTGTTAGATATATTAAAAGTCGACAGCCTGTTCTATGCTTAAATTTAGGCCATGTGGGTAGAATGGTAGTTTGACTGTTCATATATTTTACTGAAGGGATTATGAGTAAGAAAGTTGGCTATTTCTTATATATACATTAATAAATATACATATTATCTTATGTCTATGACACGACTCGGAGTTTCATGCTTCATGTAATCATCAGGTGCATATTTCAAACTGTAATTATATTTTCACCTTAGTAATGATACTATAAATATGTACACCCTCTTCTTATGTATATTTATTAATTTACGTCACTCTGTGTGTGTGTGTGTGTGTGTGTGTGTGTGTGTGTGTGTGTGTGTGTGTGTGTGAGAGAGAGAGAGAGAGAGAGAGATTTTACCAAATTTAGGGTCAGGTTTCTCACACCAAAACAAAGATAAAATTTCATATAAACATATGTCCGAAAATCCTTTATTTTGAGTTCTTAAGTTTAAAGAAAGCTAACGGTAGATGGCGCTGTTTCGCAATGTAGACTAGGTTGCATTTTTCATTCGTGTACATTTGTGACTAGTCTGTCTTCAACGTTTAACGTGTGTAGTAGTGAGTTAATTAAGAAGTGTTTCGTTTAACAATGGCAGGATATCGTGAGCAGGCAGATCTGATTTTTTACATAATGACCGCTCGAATGGTAATGAACTGGAGGCTGCACGGCTGTGTCAGCTTGAATTTTTAGACCAAAGGCAGCCGAGTTATCTCGTACGACTAACCACAAAGAACAGAAGGCTGTCGGAGATGATCCAGGTATCAGCATAGTCAAGCGGCCCTACCATGTCGTATATTTCATAGTACCGCATGCATTATAGGTTATTTGTATCCGTATCATTCACAACTCTGATCATGTACCACGAGATAACATTTGCCGATCGTTTATTGCACAAACTGCTGGTTCGTTGTTTGCCTCTTCAGTCTTGTTTACGGATGAGGCAACATTTAGAAGAATGGAATAATAACACATCTATACAACCAAGATGTGCGTTGTGGTCCAGTGGATATCGGCTCGGAACGAGAAATCGGGGAGCCGAGTTCGAATTCCAGTTGAATTCATTGCATTCACTTACGCGCAAATACCCTTGGGAAAGGTATTAATCTGTCTCTTCCCTCCAGTTATGGGTTAAATAACAGGACAAATTGGGTTCTTTAGCCTTGGTGGGCAACCAGTCTACCGCAGAAAGCAATGGCAACCTACTGCGGGATAATCTTCTGCCCAGTCAGTCATGTCTCTTTCGAGACATGATCGCCCAAGCGTGTATCACGTATGGCACTTAACTGACTGATTGAACATAATAGTTGAAATCATGATTATGACTTCCACTGGTCATAAAGTGAGGGATCGGTTATCTATTGTTGTGAAGTAATAAACTGATCCCCCAATTATTACTACTTAATAATATAATACATTTCTTCCCCCTCTAGTTATGAGTCAAATAACAGGACAGATTGGGTTCTATAGCCTTGGCCGGCAACCAGTCTACCGCAGAAAGCAATGGCAACCTACTGCAGGATAATCTTCTGCCCAGTCTCTTTCGAGACATGTTCGCCAAAGCGTGTTTCACGTATGGCACTTAACTGACTGATACAACCAAAATTTTTTGACGGATCGGAATCCCCTATAGTACAGTACAGGCTAGAAACCAGCATCAATCTACATGTAGGTTGGAATTGTAGGTGACTAACTGATGGATTCATATGTTCTCCTAGCACGTCTTACAGGAGTTTTTTACAAAAACTTTATTTCGAACATACTTCCAGATCTGCTTTAGTCACATTGCCCGCGATGCACTGACTGTCATCTACCATGGAAGATAGATAGGTAGGGGAGGGCTAAGTGCCTGCATGTTCTCACGAACTCATTCTTTTAGATTATTATCTGTGAGACCACCTAAAAGAATTGGTTTATGCAGAAGACGTTAATAATGCTGGAAATACTTGATCACCGTGTCATGAGGTCCTGTGAAGCAATTCCATACCGTGTAAGAGTATTTGAAAGGTCCAACAAGCAATGATCGAAAGAGTTCATGCGTGGTGTACAAGCAAGCGATGGACATTTTGAACATTTCTTGTGAGTTGTTGTGTTGAGATAAACGATGGACTTTTGGGCATATGTTTATTTGTCCTTGTGTTGGTGTTAAGAACTTGGCCCAAAGTTTGCAAATATATTTTTGATACACCATGGGTGTGTGTGTGTGTTACGCTCTCACACCCTGATTGAGCACTTTGTAAGAATGGTAGACTTTGAAAAACAATAGCTACTTTAGTATCTACGCATCGTTCATTCAGCAATAAATTAGAACACTCTCAGCTATTGGGCGTGTATAATGATAATATACACGCTAAAATGTCTGCTTCCTTCTACCGAGCGCCCGTAGCTCAGAGGTAGAATCGCCGACTGACGCCAATCCGGTCGGGTTTAATCCTGGGTAAAAGGCAATCAGCTGTCTAACCGTACTGATGAGCTGTGATAGCGAAACAGATCTGTCTGCGGATGACTATATTGATATATATATATGTGTGTGTGTGTGTGTGTGTGTGTGTGTGTGTGTGTGTGTGTGTGTGTGTGTGTGTGTGTGTGATGGCCGGTTACATTGACTTTTTTAGAACACTCGTCTGCTATGGCGGATAGTCATTCTCTGTTGCAGACCCCTTCTCAGACAAATTTATGTTTGTTCAACTCCCACATTACTGTGGGTATTGACCAAGCACCTGTGCATTTAGACTGAAACTATGACGAGTGCACCGTGGATTTTCTTGGAGAGAATGCGTAATCTGTCATGATTAAAGAAAGTAAACGGTAGATGGCCCTGTTTCGCCATATAGACTAGGTTACATTTTTCATTCGTGTACATTTGTGGCTAGTCTGTCTTCAACGTTTAAGGTGTGTAGTAGTGAGTTAAGTAAGTCACTCCACTCAAGCCCTCTTTTTACGATGATTGTGACTTCATTTTAGCCCAACCATTTACGGCTTCCGAGCAGTTCGGACTATTTTCCCCACACAAGCCTTGGGTCAGCCCATGGTATTTTTTTAAGCATTTTCCAAAAGGGTCGCTCGCTAGGATCGCCACCTCCTCCCAGACCGATGGCATCAAAAAGCGACTTTACTGATAACACAAGGTGAGACTCGAACACTGGTTTCATGGCTGCAAAGTGTGTAGACATAGATAACAACACTGATTTGTTTAATGTCCACTTTGTTTACATCTGCAAACCCCGCATCCCCCACCAATACTGAGCACCTTTTCCTCACTGAAAATGTTGTTGAAACGCTTAAGATATCCAAGAAAACCGAGTGGGTTCATATATCATGAGCGGTAAAGTATGTTTGAATACCGACCAAAAGAGAACCTGATTTTACAACATTTTCGACAATCTAGTCAGTTTCGTCCATCTTAAGATCTGCTATAGAAATCGTAATAAAATAACAATAGGCTTACCACGTTTCGTCTGTCGGAAAGGTGTTGTAGGCCGAAAAACGAGTAATCTTCCGCAAGGTTGCATCAAGGATTTTTATTAAGTCTGTCAAGAGCTGAAAACTCATATATTTTTCTACTCAAAAGCTATCAAAGATATCCAGTGTCGACACTGGCTTCTAAAATTATTTTTACAATAAGATGACACATTACACGAATAGGAAAGATCCATAGAGAGAAAATTAAGGATCGGGTCCCAAAATATCTTCCTACTTTTTTAACTATAAAAGTAGAGTGTTACATTATGCACAAGTTCACACTGTGCACAAATAACTGATTGTGTTCATTCTGCCATTGTTTTCCTTTATTTTTTCCTTTATTTTTGCTATGAAAAAAAAATCAGGAAAAAGAGGCATAGATTTTTTTTTTTTTTTGAAAACTGTTTAAATTTACAGAAACGTTATAGCAACGTCATTTTGTTGGTTGGATTTTCCTTTGCCACAAATATGGCTGAAACACTCGAGATATCCAAAGAACCGAATGGGTTTATATATCATGAGCGGCAGAGTATGTTTGAATGCAGAACAATTTCGATTTCGATTTGAGTTTTGCTTAACGGCATATCAATCTATTTGGGTTATTTAATGCCGAAAAGATAGAGTTTAAAGATTTTTTTTTTAATGTTCGGTTTAGTAAGAAAGTTGATTTAGTCAGATTTTGACAAAAAACATTTTTTATTTTATTTTAGAAAACTTGTCTTTTAGTTTCGCATTCAAAAATGTATTGCTGGTAATAATTTTTCTTTCTTCAAAAATGTGTAATGGTAATAACTTTTTCTCCTTAAAAAAAAGTATTTTTGGTAGCATTTTTCACTCGAAAGTGTATATTTTTCTATAAAAGTCTATTTTTATATATATTATATTTCTATAAAAGTATTTTTATACTTTCATGGTGTTTTGACCGTAGTTTGAGGTTAGCTATTTACCCTGGGACCCTAACAGGTGCTACCACTCCGAGTCAGAGTGGACCTGGGAACAACAGCAATTAAGAGGTGGTTCATCACAACCTCCCAATCAGAGGCCTTGCTGCTGGATGCAGTTTACCGTCATACCCAGGACCGAATGCCGAACAAAAGCGAACCTGATTTTACAGCCTTTTCGATAATCTCGTGATAAATTGATGGGAATGATTTGTCAGTGTTGATTACAGTTACATCACTATGATTGAGGGGAAAAACCCAATAGTCCACGCAGATTTGGTATTCAGGTTATCTATCTTCGGAGAAAACGTCATGTTTACGGTTTCTTTTCTTTTTTTTTCTGGGTGTGATAAAGAAGGTACTTGCTGACACGGAACCTTCTTACAACATTACAATTAGGTTGCATGTTGGTTGGGGTATGTGATGTTGTGTCGTGGCAATCAACACTTTTCCTGACACCAAACTGACCACTCATCTTCAGTGTTATCTCAAAGTTATGGTAACGTTGCGCAACGCTGTAGATGAGAAATTTCACGTGTTGATTATTGCCATATTTGGTCTTGTGCTCCTGCCGTAGATAGTTCGATTCTTGATACAATTCAAAGAATCGATCCTGACCAGGCATCTCGACTTCAATTTGTTTCTCAACGACGTGACGTCATTTCTCTCTGTTTTCTCCTTTGTTCTTCGTTAACAGGGAACTTTTTGAAACGTTACATTCAGATTGCGTTTTAGGGTTAGGGAGTAAGTGACGTTGATGTAATGTTGCAGTTGATTCTTTTCCTGACCTCTAAACTTACGGCTCATCTTCAGCGTTGTTATGGTAAGTTTGCGAAGTGCTCTAGCTGAGAAAATTTTATCTGGTTAAATAATGCCAGAATATTTTCCTTCATTGAACAATATGTACAAGGAATACATTTTCTTCTCATGTTTTTTTTGTTTTTTATTAATTGAAAACCACTAATTTAGAAGATAATTTTTTTGTTTTTTATTAATTGAAAACCACTAATTTAGAAGATAATTTTTTGTTTTTTATTAATTGAAAACCACTAATTTAGAAGATAATTAGACGTTGTCAACTTGTAATTTGTCATCCATATTTTGCAAGGCACTTGGCACATTAAAGACAACGTATTTCAGGTGATACAAGGTAACGTTGCAGCCACGACGTGGGAAGTGTAAAAAAGTTTAGAGAACACCCATATTTTGAGTAGACGTCCTGTATATTTGTTTATTTTCGTCTACCAGCCTGAATATTCGAGACATCTTTGTTTGCTTTAGGATAAAACAAATGAGCAGATATGAATGTTTCGAAAGTCGAAGAAAGACTTGCGTTAATAAGACACCATTGAGCATATATATATATATATATATATATATATATATATATTGTGAGTGTCTCCACCTCCCGCCATATTTGCAGAGGTTACGGACCAGAACCAATCGCGAATAGTTAGAATCCGCGAATATTTGTCCCCCACCAAAGTGTTTATAAGTACCTATTTTGATTGTTTAAACTCCCCATATACCTTAAACTTTCATATTAAACAATTTAGAAACATTTCATACCCTTTTTAAAACATCTTTGAAAATTAGTACTGAACTGGTGACCATACACTTAGCGTAAACTTTCTTTCATACAAACAATAACCGTTTTTAATTACGCATAGATTGATACAACCATTAAAAATCCTGTATAAATATCTGTAACAAGACATAAAATATTGTATAAAGTTTAAAACATTTTTAAAAACAGAACTGTGATGGTGTCCTCTTAGCATAAATTTTCTTCCATACGTATAATAAACATTTTTTTTTTAACACATACATAGGTACAACTATTGAAAATATTAAAATATTGAAAGTGTACAGTAGTAACAGACAAAAAAAAATAATTCTGCCGTGGCCGATCGTTTTGCGTATCAACCAATGGGCGCCGGTCTTGTACATCCATTCGATCACCAGCCAATATCGTTCGAGTATTGAATTGAAAATACATAGCACACACCCACCTACCCAATTGTTGCGCCACTTTTAAGACGCCAGCCTTAGATATTTTTTTAAATTACGCGAATGTGTCAGTCGCAAATGCTGAAAAACGCGAATATATATATTTAATTGTTGAACATTTTCTATATTCATAATGAAAGAGTTCAGTAACGAAGATAAAACCGTGCAGCGTTTATTCCTTCTCTCACTCTCTCTCTCTCTCTCTCTCTCTCACTCGCTCTCTCTCTCTCTCTCTCTCTCTCTCCCATTCACTTTCGCACAAACACGTGTGTGCGCGCACGCGCGTTAGCTATCAGCAAGGCCAAAGTAAAAAAATTTAGGAAAGGCTTTTGAAATTCACTTAATCCTTAATTTCACATATGGACTAAATAACAATTTCCTTTTTAGCCGTACCAGTTGATTCGAATCATGGAAACCACTGACGGCAAAAAACTTGAGAAGCTCATAACCAGCACAAACACACACACACACACACACACAAAAAAAAAAAATGAAAACAAGAATTCGTTTGCCAACTTGGAGAATGTCTTGAATAATAATTCCAACAACACATACACCCTTGTGCAAATTAATTGAAACAACTGCTCTAAACCGTCTTTAGAAAACCAGATATCCAACCTGGATCCATGTCTACACAGATATACCGTAGCCATTATCTATAATTTAATAACTCGACCACATTTAATATCTTTTACCTGCGCATTTCTAACGAATGGAAAACCAAAACTAATTAACAATAATTTCTCTAACCACATAAATTAATAAACAAATTAAACTAAAAATGGGGAAAAATAAAGGCGACAATAATACAAATGATTATTACTATTATTATCATTATCTGTAAAGAATATCATTAGACTATTCTACAGGAACTAACTAGACATTATCTACAAACTAGACGAAAACATTATAAGAAAGCTTATACATCGATAGATATCGCATAACAACAAAAACAAATGAAATCTAACACTGACGGCAAAAAAAAAAAAAATGCTGAGAAACACGTAACCAACACAAACAACACAAAAAAAAATGAAAACCAATTTTGTCTAAGAATTCGTTTGCCAACTTGGAGAAAGTCTTGAATAACAATTCCAACATCCTTGTGTAAATTAATTGAAACAACTGCTTTAGTTTCTTTTCTTTCTGCTATACGGTCAATTTTTAGAAACACTAGAGTGACAGGGTGTAATCGATTTAATTTTTTTTGTTTTTTGTTTTTTCTCATATTAGGTCATTTGCAGTGGTATGCAATAATATAAACCTATTTTCGGGGTGTATGCTGAAATTAGTTTGGCCTCGAAAAATATTGCGTCATATATGATTGCATCAGATTTTTATCACGTCAAGACATTATTGTCTCGACTGTCCATTGGTTGTCCTGCGGCCATTGTTTGCGATGTACGTTACTCTAAGGAAACGTACGAAATTTGTAACGCTGTAACACACTAACAAGACTTACAGAGAGATCGCGGATATTATTGGTGTCAGCGTTTCGACTGTCAGTCGTGTCATCAAGCCGAAGAAACAAACTGGATCCATCAGTCCCAAACGTAAAGAAAAATGCGGTCGGAAGTGAAAAACAACGCCAAGAGACAACGCTTATGTGATCAGGGAAAGTGTGAAAGATCCTAAGAAGACATTATTCGTTTTCTTTCAATTCATTTTTACAAGGGTGTATATTGATTACGCAATCACTACTTATCATACTGAATAACTCTTCATTTATCTGTTAATATTTAAGTTAAATTGCATGTCACCAAACAATATGTCACCAAAATACAAGAAAACATACACATTCATACAAATAACAAAAAAAATGAAATATTGGGATATGTAATAATATATTATAAATAAGGATAAAAAGCAAACGTTTTAATATCAATAAACTTTTATCAAAATTTGTAACAAACATAGTAAATAAATATCATAAATAGACAACAACACAATACGAATGGACAAGTGATTTAATTTACACCAGCATGCTCGGCTGCCTCAGCACACAGAGAGGCACTATTTTCGGTTATACCAGTGTGATAGGAGCCTCTTCCCTACTGCTTATAATAAATGTAAGCGAGTTCCCTAAGGAGCAAAGTTCCTGTTTGTAAGAAAATGAAACTCCCGTGATTACTGACAGGTCTTTAATAGGGTATTTAATAAGTGCAAGGTCTTCCCTCATATAACTGAGCCTCTGTTGGGGAATATGCATATAACCCATTACATAGTTCCTGCTATGATCTCTAACCTAGATTCCCACAAAGCATGGGAACCCAATTTTGAGCTGATCCAGTCATTCCTATCAAAATGTGAAATGAAAATCAGGCCCCTTTTCTGTCTTCCATCAGTATGGCTGATGCTAACCCTCAGGAAAGTGGTTCGTTGCGCCTTCTCTGGCTAACGTTCTCAGCTGATATGAAGTGGAAAGACTAAATTTAATCCATTACTAGGTCAGCAGCTGAGAATGTCGTGCGGGACATTTTGTTTTCTCCGGAATCTATCTTGCATATCTATAAGTCTACCATTCGTCCTTGATATGAATATTGCTGTTACATATGGTCCGCTGTCTCTGCTATTACCTTGAGCTCCTTGATAAGATCCAAAGAATAATCAGCAATATTAATTGTCCTGATATGATTCAGCTTCATATGCGCTGATTACTTAAGTTTTCGTAGTATTTACATTATTCAGACTAATGTCCTCATGTTTGTTGCCATTTGTACGATGTTTAGGCCGTTGTACGCTCCGGCTCTCTTCAGGTGCTAAGAATTTTGAACCGAACCCTTTATTACAATCACTGGAGTATATGAACTCTATTCCTTGCCTAATGCCTCTTCTGGAAGTCATAAGCTATCTCCATCTAAACCCTGTAAGTTATTTGTTCACCACTGCTGTAGCCTGGTATTGAACTCATAACTCATAGGGTCAAGTCCCAGGAACTAACCAACGTCTATATCCATATGGCCATGTGTTCTTAAGGATATAGACGTGGAGTTCAATTCCTAGCACATGAAGAATGCCGGAGCGTACAACGGCCGAAACGTCGTGCAAATAGCAACAAAGATAATGACAATAGTCCGAATAATGTAAATACTGTAAATACTACCTCATCTCAGAAATATAGACAAATAGTATGATCTATTATTAAACGTCGTGCAAATGGCAACAAAGATAATGACAATAGTCCGAATACTGTAAATACTACCTCATCTCAGAAATATAGACAAATACTTAAGTTTTTGTGTTTTCCGGTGATGCATATTTTTCAAATTCATCCCATAGAGGTCGGTGATCTTCATTTTTTTCTTCCATATGTGGTCAGCTATGTCTTATTCCTGTTCTCCTCTGTGAGAGGTCTTACTCCGAGGAGGTGTCTTCAAAATTTTGAACTACTTCTGAAGGTCGATCTGATGTTCTATGGACCATAGATTTTTTGCTTTTTTTTTTTTTTTCGGTAATCCCTTCACAGAGGATAGACAAACCGAACTAGTTTGTTAGGTCTGTTGTTATGTACCCAGAGTAGTTTATCCGTAATAGGGTACTTCTTATACTGACCATATTTTCTTTTCATATATCTCTGGGTTTCCACTTATGAGTTCTGTTCAATGTTTTAAGCAGGGATGCCATTAATATTAATATCTACCAGCCTAAAGATTGAAAGTCTTATTGAAAAAAAAAAAAAAAAAAAAAAGAAGCCTTCCAACAGGGACCGAGCCTATATTTCCTTTTTATTCTGAAAGAACAACATTCAGGCCAGGTTCTCTCTCTCTCTCTCTCTCTCTCTCTCTCTCTCTCTCATACACACACACACACAGATGTTACTACTAGATAATCCCCATTCTTTTCTCTCTTATATGCGTGAATAAATGTCTATATAAAACGTACATTATATTTATACAATATAAGTTATATATGTGTGTGTGTTGTTTTTGAAGGATCGGCTGTATACCTGAGTGACTCCCTCAACATTTGTAGGACGGGAACATTTGTTCCTGATTTTATTTACTTAGTCATTTCCCATTTGTTCAATTTCCGTCTTTCCTTTTAAAGTCATTACCCGATGTCCCCACCAACAAGTACACACTTTTCACCCGTTCTGTAATCACAATCTACGATGGTCTTCTCGCCTCAGACATTCTTCGTCGTCATGCACAATCTATTAGAGATAAATAACTGATTTCTTTTCTTTGTGTTGGTATGACGGTTCGCACAACAGGAAACGGAAAGGCACAGCAGACCTTTATTTTATTTCATTTTTCTTTTTTTTTAAATATTTGTGGCTGAAATTTGCACCCATGTTTCTCTTCCTCGTATTCAGAAATTAATACAATCTCAGAATATATTTTCCCAAAATGAAATAACGAAAAGCTGTGACACAGCTTTTGAACAATAAAAAGTGGGGGATCGGCAAGTTGTATTATTAATATTTTACTCTCTCGCAATTCTCGCCCGAGGAACTCTATGCTTGCTTCTTGCTCTCCTGTCAGCCTAAATCTTCAAAAATTTAAATGCATTCGCCATCTTTTTTTTTTTTTGAAAACTATTCTTTTTTGTTCTTTCTCCTCACTAACGTTTTCCCATTTTCATTCGGCCTCAGTGACCTCTTGCGTCTTAGTAACGTTATCGTCTTGCTTGGGGATAAATAAGGAAATACAGTGTAGCCCTGATACAAGAGAGTTGTCGGGACCGGATGAAAGTTATCTTATATCATAATTTCTCTTATATCCGGGTCTGTTTATTTTTATACATTACCACAGACTCTAATTCCGGAACAGATAAAATCCCTCTTATATCCGGGTTTATCTATATCAGGGGCTCTTATATCCGGGTTATACTGTACACATATCGTCCAGTGACCCATATTTACCTTAAGCGCCTTAATAAAATCTAAAGCATCAGCAATATCATTGGTCCTGATCTGGCAGCTCGGCTTTAGTCACTTTCCTATCGCCGTAAGGTTTCCTCTTTGTGTCTTTTCTATAAATACGTTCATCGTAATTGTTCGGTTGCGTTATTCATTATGTTACATAGACTTTTTGAATTTACGCGTAATACAAGACTGGTGTCGAAATTTCATAAATTTACAGTTAAGCTAGCGAGATGTAGCTGTCAAATTTACGCTAACAGTTTCTTTTCCAGCACTCTTCGATTATGGAACTTCCTTCCGGCTCCATACTTTTCATCCAACTTTAATCTACAGAAATTTAAATACAATGTCAATCGCTATCTACTGTCCTCCTGATTACTTTTTTCCTCCTTTACCCTTTCTTTTTCAACTCCTAATTATTGTTTGTTTCCAAGTCTTGTCGGAAATCAAAAACAAATCTCTAGAAGATGATTTTATTTGTGAGATAAAACAAAAATCGCAACAAAAGATAATAGCGTGTCGGACGCCTACTCACTATTTGACAATGTCTTATTATACAGCGAAAGAGTAGTAATTCCAAAAAAATTACAAAAGTGAGTTTTAAAAGACTTTCACGGGAGACACCCCGGTAGAAATCGTATGAAGAGTCTCATGCGGAGTTATGCCTACTGGTCTGCGATGGACAAGGACATAATGGAAATGATTAACACATGCAGAGGATGCGCCTTGGCGGCCAAAGCACCACCTACCACTTTCAAGCCCTAGCCAAAAACGGACCAGCCTTGGTCACGTATACATATTGACTTTACTGGGCCGATTGACGATTATTATTACTTAATCGTTGTTGACAGTTACTCTAAGTGGCCGGAGGTCTTAAGATACAAGAGGCTGACAACGGCTGTAACAATCAGTTTCCTACATGAACTGTTTGCGAGATTTGAAGTAGTCGACTGCCTTGTCAGCGACAATGGTATACAGTTGACGTCAGCAGAATTTAAGAATTTTTGTGACATCTTCCAAGTCAAACGCATAACTACGCCACAATACCATCCTAAAGCAGAGAGGTTCTTTGGACACGTTTAAATGAGCATTTGAAAAAAACTCAAGGAACTCCTACTGACATAGCATTACAGCAGTTTTTAAAAGATTATCGCATAACGCAGAACCCGAATACACCATCATAAGCGACGTTTGTCAGAAAGGTGAGATCCGTGTTTGGAAAATTAATTCCCAAGCAGTCAAAAATACGTAAGACCGAAAAAGTACCAAAACACCGATTTCCCCAGGTCAGAAAAATCTTCTTTAAAAGTTTCTAAAAGAATATGCCGTACTGGGAGGAGGGCACGATCACTAGAAGGATCGGCGAGATGGTGTATATAATGCGGGGACTAAGACATACCCACAAAAGACACATTAATCAAATTAAAAAACGACATGAAATGGATTCTAACAGCACACAAGATGAAATGGAAGAAACCATCGAGATTTTTTACGACACATTTGACCTCGAGCCCGCGACATACACCTGAACAACGAAGGTCGGAGAGAAAGAGGAAATTTACCGAGTCTTTAGCAATCAATCCCCCCCCCCAAAAAGGTATGAAATTTCTGGAAAATAATAAACCCTTTTACAGAGTATAAGACTTGGGAGGGGGTATTGTGGGGACCTACCTACAAATGAACTCGTCCACACCTTTATAATATGGCAACCAACTCTGAATGAAAAGTGACTGAGTAGTAGCCACAGAGTGAGTGAATAAGTGAGTCAGGACGCCTGCGAGAGAAAGTACTCTCCAGTC
This sequence comes from Ascarosepion bandense, assembly GCA_037127315.1. NCBI lineage: Eukaryota > Metazoa > Mollusca > Cephalopoda > Sepiida > Sepiidae > Ascarosepion > Ascarosepion bandense. The sequence continues at coordinate 689,293 of JBBBDQ010002008.1, forward strand.
CACGTTGACCTTTGTACTACGTTTTCCCAGAATATATTAGTCAACCTTATATCCGAGTTCGTGTTATCTTTCTATGGCCTTTCCGTCATAACAGATTGTAACAGAGATGTTGATATCCTTAAAAAGCTTTGGCAGAGACGAACTCATAGAAATAATAAACGAAATCTACAACAGCGACAATATACCAGAGGACCTAAGCAGATCAATTTTCATAACACTACCTAAGAAGCCAAGTGCAAAGGAATGTGAACTCCACCGAATAATCAGTTTAATGAGTCACATAACAAAACTCATCCACCGGATTCTGATGAACAGAGCGCGCAGCAGTATTGGCCCAGAGATAGGACAGGAACAATGTGGCTTCGTTAAGGATACCGGAACGAGGAATGCGATATTCATGCTCAGAATGCTATCTGAAAGAGCAATACAAATGCAGAAGGACATTTATGTGTGCTTTATAGACTATGCAAATGCGTTTGACAAAGTAGGCCACAAAGACTTGAGAGAGATTTTCGGAAATGACGTTAGGATAACCAAGAATATATAGTGGCAGCAATTCTAAAGTGAAAATTTTGCAATGTTTACATATGACATTTATTTCATTACGTTTATTTAATAGATTTTTATTCTTAAGAAATTTAATAATATATAGTTTTTCATATATATACAAAGGACATGGATCGTTTAAAGACTTTCATATTCTAGCTTTTTTAAAATTTTCCATTTTAATGTGGGTTTCTTATTTGTTTCCTTTAGATACTAGTAATATTTCGATAGGGATGTTTTATTTCTATACTTATTATTAAATGAAAACGTGTGTTGATAAAATCGTTTTTTCATAGAGTTCTTAGTACTACCCACATAAATCTTTACATTAATAGGGTTTTACGCAGAATAAATTTTACATTGATAGACAATTGATTCTGTAAGGCACCTGTTTTTCAAAGGAAAATCCGTAGAGTTTCTACAAGTACATTTATTATTGCCCAAATTTTTAATTTCAGTTATTAGATTATTTTTTATTTTTAATTATGTTCAAACTTTTATTTAAAATATTATGATTTTTTTGTAATTATTTTCAGATTATTCATACAACTATAACTTAATTTAAGAGTAATTTTTATTGAAAATCTTATTTAATAGATTATTATTCGGAAAGTGTTTTTTAATCAAAGCGAGGAATTTTACTTTACTATTAATCATTTGGTTAAAAGCGAGTGTATACAAAATAATATTCCTATTCTTATTTTTTCTTCTGGGGGTTGATTTTCTCTTTTATATATTTAATATTTGGGCTTTTATATCCACTATTTTAAGGCAGTATTATAAAAATTACTATGCTTATTAAATACGTCCTTAGTTATTCTGGTACTAATAATATGTATAACATTATTAGCTTCCACAATAACCAAATCTTGAAGAAGTGTAGTCAATCCAATACAGAAAATAGGATTATACCCCCTTGTAATTGTAGATCTAGAGATAACTGTCCGGTTGAGGTTAAAGGTGGATCTGCAAATGTGATTTATCAAGTCACTATCTACCCTAAGGAAAATAAGGAGAAATTTAATGTTTATATCGGAATTTCGGCGGGAATTTGGAAGCAACGGTTTTATACACAGAAGCACTCTTTCACTAACCCTAATTTAAGATATCAAACAATCCTTTTCCGAAAATACAAGGAATTAAAAGAACATAACCTAAATGCACAGATAAAGTGGAAACTGGTAGGCAACGCCAGGGCCCCTAATAGTTTAAGAGACAGATGTAATCTATATTTAACAGAAAAAATTAAAAATTTGAAATTTCAATATCAGAATGTACTTCTGAATAAACATAGAGAGATCATTAGTTTGTGTCGTCATAGAAAATAAGCATAATTTGCAATAATTATCTTATTCTTCCATTTAGTCACAATAAGGTTTTTTTAAATGTGGCCAAGCAGTTATCTTTCCCCTGCTTACCACTACTAAACCAATGGTTAAGCCACATACCTCCCACTACCATAGAAGAAATTACTACTAAGATTCCGCTGGCTTAACTCTATAAAAGCCAATATTTCCAAACCACTTCTTTTACTAGGCCAAGGCTCCATCATTAAGATTTGTCCTCATTCTTTGTTTAAATGGGGTTGACAATGCATGTCTTAAACGGACATGTTGAAAATGGCTATTTCCCCTTTTAAAATTTATCTGAATTTACAGATATATATATATATATATATATATATATATATATATATATATATATATATATATACTAGCAGTATAGCCCGGCGTTGCTCGGGTGTAATGAAGCCTTTAAAAGTAATCCATGGTTCTAGAGCTCAGACTCTTTGGATGTTGGCACGAAAGACTAGTTGTTTCCAGTTAAAGCGAAATCGTAGACTGAAAGAAAAATGAATGGATGTAAGTCAAATGTTGATTTCCTGCTATCGATATCAAATAAGTTTTTTTAGTCATAAACTGAATTTTGAAGGCTAAATAAGTCCTCTGAGTAAATGGTATCATGGTTGAGACTAAGAACTACAATTATACCTACTTAGAGCCAAATCCGAAGCAAAAACTAAAATAAAAGGGCTGAAAAAATACAGACATACAGGCAGATAAACACACACACACACAAACATCTTGACTTTTTGTATATATATTATCGATTTTCTGCACTATTGTAAGAACTGCAACCTTGAAACTTCTGAATATTGTTGCTTATGTCTTTGTCTATGAGTGTATGAAATTTGATTAAAATCGGACCACTCCTTCTATAACCCGATTTTTTTTATTTTCGATTTTCGATATTTATCGAGGGTACCGCGACACAAAACCTAGCTAAGAACACTCGCAGACACTTATAGTACAACTGTGTAAATATTCAAGAGAATCGGTTCAGCCGTTTCGGACACACACACACACACACACACACACACACACACACACACACACACACACAAAGTTCCATTTATAAATAAGTTTAAATATATAATTGTTGCCCATATTTAAATTAGACAAGTATTCAGTTGTATTAGAACGTATATACATTTATATATCTTATTGAGAAGAATTTCAATTCTCTGAAGGCCTATAAAAGCTCTTAGACCAGTTCGTCATCCACAAAGATGACAACCTCTGGAAGGATAGAATAATGAAGCTACCTCAAAAACGGTGAAAAGTAGTCCAACAAAATGGCACCGATGTGTTAGATATCTAAATTACCTAAATATTGTCTTTGAAATTCACTTTCATCCCAAGTGTGTGTGTGCATTTGCTTGTTAAACTCGTGGATCATTGTCACCATGACTTCGAATACCTGTTTCCCCAGAAAGCCAAATCTATCCCACTTAAAAGATTAGCGTAATACAATCTTCCCCTGCTGCATCAAATTCCTTCATCTCAACGTTATGTACATAGCTACGCTTATTGAATATCTGTAAACATACAAGAATATATGTAAATACAACTGCAAATACTTCTTGATATTTTGAGGTAATACTGGGGCACCTTGAACAGTGATCGTGCTGAATTAATCACGCAAATATTGTCACTGATGCGGAGTCTTGGGTTAATGAAGAATCCGATGAAAGTATTTTCAGAATAAACACGGATTGAAAATGTTCGAAAAAATATCCAGAAAAGTTTTAAATTCCGAAAGAGAAACGTACCACCGGACGTGGAATTCATGTAAATGATGAGATGTGTAGGGTTAAGTTCAAAATAGACTAGAATTTATCTGGATTGGCAAGCACATGATGAAGGCCAGATGACACAAGGATTGAAACATTGTGACAATAACAACAAAGACGAGGACAGTAGTCCACATGTAAATAGTGATTGCCACTTATCCCAGAAAGTAAAACCTAAAATATTTACCTTCGTAATTTAATTTTTTTCGTTGTTGTCAGCTTAATTTATTAAAGTAAATGTTAGTAAAAAAAAATTTATTAAAGTAAATGTTAGTAAAAAAAAAATTTATTAAAGTAAATGTTAGTAAAAAAAAAATATTAAAGTAAATGTTAGTAAAAAAAAACATTTATTAAAGTAAACGTTAGTAAAAAAAAATTTATTAAAGTAAATGTTAGTAAAAAAAAATTTATTAAAGTAAATGTTAGTAAAAAAAAATTTATTAAAGTAAACGTTAGTAAAAAAAAATTTATTAAAGTAAATGTTAGTAAAAAAAAATTTATTAAAGTAAATGTTAGTAAAAAAAAATTTATTAAAGTAAATGTTAGTAAAAAAAAAATTTATTAAAGTAAATGTTAGTAAAAAAAATTTATTAAAGTAAATGTTAGTAAAAAAATTTATTAAAGTAAATGTTAGTAAAAAAAAATTTATTAAAGTAAATGTTAGTAAAAAAAAATTTATTAAAGTAAATGTTAGTAAAAAAAAAATTTATTAAAGTAAATGTTAGTAAAAAAAAAATTTATTAAAGTAAATGTTAGTAAAAAAAAATTAAATCAAATAAACAAATAATTGATAATGCTTTCTCTAGTAAAAAGTAAAACATAATCCTGATACTATGACTAATTACATATTTTTGATGATTTATACATGCGGAACTCATTTAAGAAATTTCTAAATCGAAGCGAATTTAAAAATCCCGTTGAGCCAAATACCAGTGCACCTGACACAACTCTCCGGCTACTAACCACTACATAGAATTACACGGGCTAACAGTTTATTATAATCGTGCTCGTCCCTCCCTTTGTTAGTACAACAATTACGCTCTGCCAATACCATCATAATTGATTAACTATTCTGTTCTGATTAAGTAGAAAGGTATAGCATAGACGCTACTTGGTTTCAGTGAGTAAATGAAAGAAAGAAAAGAATATAGAAATGTTTGACGTCGAGATAAAAGTTGTGTTGTAGAATGGCTGACACCTCTGCAGCACTCACAATGATGCAATGTCCCATAGCCTGAAATGGTCTATTCAAGAAAAAGAATAGTAACATTTGAGAAGTAATATTCGGACTGATTACTTCGGCAACTATTGCGATCTAAACCCCTCCTATCTGTGTTGTAAGTTGTCTTGTCTGTTATTGTAACTATTGTATTGTTATGTGTATACTAGCAGTATAGCCCGGCGTTGCTCGGGTGTAATGAAAGCTTTAAAACTAATTCATGGTCCTGGAGCTCAAACTCAGCTTAAAGAATATTTGTGTGAAGTTTGGTGAGAATCGGATAAAAATTGTGGATTTGTATAAAGGACATACAGACAGATAAACAAACACACAAACATCTTGCCTTATTTATATATATATTATCGATTTTCTGCACTATTGTAAGAAATACAAGCTTGAAACTTCTGAATATCGTTTCTTATGTCTTTGTCTATGAATGTATCAAATTTGATTAAAATCGGACCACTCCTTCTATAACACGATTTTTTCGATTATCGATATTTATCGGGGGTAACTCGACACAAAACCTAGCTAAGAACACTCGCAGGCGCTTATAGTTCAACTGTGTAAATTTTCAAGAAAATCGGTTCAGCCGTTTCGGAGTCTATAGGTAACAGATACACACACACACACACACACACACACACAGACAAAGTTCCATTTATAAATAAGTTTAGATAGATCAGTTTAGCTTCGGATATTGTGCTGAACATTTTCTCTGTGTATCGTATCCACCCCGGTGATACAGCAGTTGCCAATTTCAATTTTTTTCGTTTGTACCCATTACTTCTTAAAATAACGACCAACATTTATACTTATGATTGTTATTGCGTTATTCTGTTAAAATTAAGATCAATATTTAACGATTTGTGGGGGATTTATACTGGAAATTTTATTATTGAAGAACTCGCAATGACCTTTTCAATCATTAACTTAAGAGTTAGGATTCATCAGAAAAGTAAAATAGTAAAAACCGTAACAAAGGTTCTTCAAGTCTAATAATACTGATTTTATTAGCTACCTTAAATGTGACACAAGGCTTAAACTATACAGTACCTCGTGAGGACTAAACTCACTAAATAGTCGTAATTGATGTAGCGAGACAAACTTGCTAACCATTACACCACTAAGAAGAATGTATTAATGCAAATTTTTTAATGAATTAAATGTAAACGTTATCATTCGTCCATGTATTGAATATTGCGGTCTCATCTGATCTGGTGCTTTGTAGAAATTTGGATAAAATACGAAAAAGTCTGTAATGTTATCGGTCCTGATCTGGCAACTCAGCTTATCACCGCCGTAACGTGGCTTCCCTGAGCCTTTTCTATAAACATTTTCATCGTAATTGTTCCGATTAACTTTCCTCTAAATTTTAAGCTTGAGTTTTTAGCTAAGTTCCAGATGAAACAGGCTGAATACCAGCCTTTCCCTATACCCACTTTTGGTCTTGTCTCATATGATTTTATTTTCAAAAAACGTATTACTTTCCTCCGTAATTTATAGATTTAAGCGCATTACTTGATTGGTAGCATTTTACATTTCAGATGTCTAGATGTAACCGTAAATTCTATGCTAACAGTTTCTTCTATCGTGATTTTTGCTTGTGGAACTCTCTTCCGGCTTTTCTGATTCCATGGCATGGTCTCATCATTTGACAGTTGAAATGAATAGATATAACCGTAAATTTTATGCTAAAAGTTTCTTCTCTTGCTCTTCTTGCTTGTGGAACTCTGTTCCTGCTTGTTTTAAACATTGCTTCTACATTTTTAAGATCAATGTCAATCATTATCTTCTCTTTTCTTGACTCCTAATATTTTATTGTTAGTTATTCAAGTGCAACACGTGATACACGCTTGGGCGATCATGTCTTGATGCATAACTGATTAGGTAGAAGTAGGTTGCCATTACTTCCTACATTAGACTGGTTGCCGAACAAGGCTATGGAACCTAATCTGTCTTGTTATTTAACCCATAGCTAGCGACAGATACTTTTCCCAAGGATATTTGCGTGTAAGTGAATGCAAAGAATCTTGGCTCTCCGATTTTTCGGTCCGAGCCCCGATATTCACTGCACCACAACATTTACCTCTCTTTGTTTGTTTGTTTGTTTGTTTGTTTTACATTCTCTCACGCCCAGTACCCCCTTGCGTTTTATTGGCTTTTTTACCTAGCTTGGGTGATTTTTTTTTTTTTTTTAGATAATCGTCTCACCCCAAGCAAGACAAAACTGCCACTGGTGCGCAGAGAGTTACGTAATAGGAGAGTGAAGAGAGAGGAGAACAGGTCACAGTAGGTGTAGGAGAATGGGTAGGAGAAGGACGGGTTCATTGGTATAAAGAGAACTGCGTGAAAGAAAAGTATAAATTGAGAAAGAAGATGGGAATCAAGGGTAGAAAATGTGGTTACACGTGATTGTTTACACAGTAAAAGGGTGGGAACTTGTTGTTCGCGTAGCGGGGTGCACCAAGGAGCTAAGCTCGTCGGAGCAGAATACCTGAAAATATTTATTTAAAATAAAGAAGAAACCTGTTCATATATACAACTTAGTACTGGCTATTTGTTGCTCTTCAATACTGGTTGGTTCTGTGAAATACAGTCAGTTAAGTGTCATACGTGATACACGCTTTAGGCGATCATGTCTCGAAAGACTGACTGGGAAGAAGATTATCCCGCAGTAGGTTGCCATTGCTTTCTGCGGTAGACTGGTTGCCGGCCAAGGCTATAGAACCCAATCTGTCCTGTTATTTGACTCATAACTAGAGGGGGAAGAAATGTATTATATTATTAAGTAGTAATAAGTGGGGGATCAGTTTATTACTTCACAACAATAGAAAACCGATCTCCCACTTTATGACCAGTAGAAGCTTTAATCATGATTTCAACTATTATGTTCAGTCAGTTAAGTGCCATACGCGATACACGCTTGGGCGATCATGTCTCGAAAGAGACATGACTGACTGGGAAGAAGATTATCCCGCAGTAGGTTGCCATTGCTTTCTGTGGTAGACTAGTTGCCGACCAAGACTATAGAACCCAATCTGTACTGTTATTTAACCCATAACTGGAGGGAAGAGACAGATTAATAATTTTTCCAAGAGTATTTGTGCGTAAGTGAAAGCAAGTAATTAAACTGGAATTCGAACTCGGCACGCCGATCTTTCCTTCTGAGTCGATATCCATTGCACCACAACGCACCTGTGAAATAGACAGATTTGAAACAGTGAAATTTTCATATGGGCTGGTGGGCAGGTTTCCATGTTAAAAAGGTCCTTTCAGAAATGTCTATTCAAACTTCGTTTAACATCAAACCGTGAAGTAAATGAAATCAGTTTCTTAAACGAATATTATGCACCTAATCCCACACTATTTTCTGTGATGTCTTTATTAAAAGTAATAAAAACACGAGACTAATTCTATCATACGTAAAATGATTGTTTCCTCGCTGCTGGACTTCATCAATTAATATTGGCGTGAGGGTGTGTGCCCTTTGGGACTCTCTTCGAATCGAGATCTTCTCACGAGGATATGAGAGACACTCTGCTTTCCCCTTTCTCTTGGGACGCTTGGGTCATCAGATTATCTCACGTGTACGCATACAACCTACAACTGAGTCAACTACCTGTTTGGATGTCGGACGGGGTCATCACTGAGATCCCCCGTAGCGTAAATCTGCACCTAGTGGTTATGAGGTTAACCTATCAGATCAGCCAAACCTCTGATGCACCTGGCTCCTTTACTTCTTTGGGGTGACACTGAGTGCGAAGTCTATTTTGGTATCTTTTGTGTGAGCCAAATACATATTAGGGTCACCACATATCAACTCCTCCGAGAACAAAGGCTCCTTATTCGATTCAGACCATCTGGTATTTCACATTCAACACTTTCTGTCACAGTGATATGCATTAAACTGTTACACAATGTCTTTGCTTATTTATTATTAAATTATTATATAAGATTAAATTAAATATTAAATTATTTTATAGAATATGCGTTCGGGTGCAGTGGATATCGACTCGGAACGACAAATCGGGGAGCCGAGTTCGAATTCCAGTTGAATTCCTTGCATTCACTTATGCACAAATACCCTTGGGGAAGGTATTAATCCGTGTCTTCCCTCCAGTTATGGGTTAAATAATAGGACATACTGGGTTCTAAAGACTTGGTTGGCAACCAGTCTACTGCATAAAGCAATTGCAATCTACTGCGGGATAATCTTCTGCCCAGTCAGTCATGTTTCTTTCGAGACATGATCGCCTAAAGCGTGTATCACGTATGACACTTAACTGACTGTATTTCACAGAACCAACCAGTATTGAAGAGCAACAAATAACCAAAACTAAGTTGTATATATGAACAGGTTTCTTCTTTATTTTAAATAAATATTTTCACGTATTCTGCTCAAAGCGTGTATCACTTAACTGACTGATTATTAAATTAAACTTAAAATATAGATAAAATCATGAATTATTCTTCTGCCTTATTAACTGCGTAATTTGCCTTCAGTAAGTATGGATTTATTCAGGAGAAAATTGCAAAACATTTGAGTGATGGCTAAAGCTCATAATTATCAATAGATAAACTGCTAAATCTATAATCACTGATATGTTTGAAAATACCAGATCGGCAAAATAGGACAGCGTTTGATATAATATTTTTAAAACTTAACTGGGATTCTTTTTTTTCTTTATTTTTCTTTTTGTTTACGAATAATGTCTTTGGTATATGAAAAATGGTTTCAATGTTTTCTATAAATAAAAAAAATTGGTTTTCTCATCTGTATTCAAATTCTAGTTTGTTTTTTTGTTTTTTTAATGAAGCTTTGCGAATTTTTAAACACACTTATATATATAAATAATTCCAAAAGGAGAAAAAAAAAAATATATATATATATAATTAAAAGGTGAAAAAAAGGTAAAAAGTTGGTCAGTTCTTTGGGGCCAAATCCCAAAATGAATCTTTGCTCGGATTAGTTAAAAGAAATACACATGTAAATTTTATATCTTCCCACATACACACAAAGCAAACCAAATGTTTTTGTTATTTATTGCCTGATGAAGATAATTCATCTCGAAACACAGAAATTTCTGTGTCGCAATGTACAATTAATTCATAACTATATATATATAAACAATGACAAAGTGGGAAAGTTTTTGTGCAATTCATTCTTTAGGACTTCATCAGACTAGCTTTGTTTTACATTGATACGACTATACATGCGCACAAACGAAAGAAACTGGAAATTTTTAGTTTAAAAGAATTAGCTAAAGATAGGTATATAAGTAAATAGTAAATACCTTTTTTAAATATTTAAACCCTGACAAAACCAACTTTTCTTTTTACTTATTTATTTATATATTTAATTCTTTCATCTTCTTATTCCATAGCGATTTTCACCCTCATTTATTTTTTTTTTATTTATTCATCAATTTATTACTTTGCAATTTTCCCTCTTTTTTCACTGTATATATCTAAACTATTTATGTGTGTGTGTGTCCGTTACCTATAGACTCCGAAACGGCTGAACCGATTTTCTTGAAAATTTACAGAGTCGTACAATAAGCATCTGCAAATGTTCTTAGCTAGGTTTTGTGTCGAGGTACCCCCGATAAATATCGAAAATCGATAATCGAGAAAATCGGGTTATAGAAGGAGTGGTCCGATTTTAATCAAATTTCATACACTCATAGACAAAGACATAAGAAACGATATTCAGAATTTTCAAGGTTGCAGTTCTTACAATCGTGCAGAAAATTTGATATCGATACCAGGAAATCAAAATTTGACTTACATCCATTCATTTTTCTTTCAGTCTACGGTTTCGCTTTAACTGGAAACAACCATTGATTTTTTTAATCTTTCGTGCCAACGTCCAAAGAGTCTGAGCTCCAGAACCATGGATTAGTTTTAAAGCTTACATTACACCAGAACACTGCCGGGCTATACTGCTAGTATATATATATACATGTGTGTGTGTGTGTGTGTGTGTGTGTGTGTGTGTGTGTGTGTGTGTATTTTAATTTTTTTTCCTTCTATTATTTTTTCCAGACGTCTTCGTCACAAATCTAAATGACCTTTCCTTAACCTAAACAAACTGCCCCCCTAAAAATTCGGTATAAACTTAATTAAATTATACATTTAATAAATAAAAAAAACTAATTAAATTATAAATTTAATAAATAAAAAGAAACTAATTAAATTATAAATTTAATAAATAAAAAAAAATAATAAAATTAAAATGGCACCCCAGATTTAAAATTTATAACGATCTTAAGCAACGCCAGTACCTAAAATAAAAATTCAAATGGTCAGTTTATATGCACCTGACAATTGCTTATGCTTGAAGCTTGGAGGTGAGCCTTAAACGTAGGATAATATTTTTATGTGTGTGTTTTAGGTTTATATTAATCTAGCCAATTTTATTCTTTTTTTTTTTTTTTAATCGTGTCACCCCAAGCAAGGCATTTTACTGCCACTGTTGTGCAGGGGGTTACATAGAGGGAATGTTATGAAGAGTGAGAGGTTACAGGGGGTGTCAAGAAGAGAGTAAGAGAGGGAAGAGAGTACTGATGAGAGTGGGGTGGATGCAGAAAAGAGAGGATGTAAGTTAGTGTGACAGGAGATGACTATTGACTTTGCATTTAAATTCTTGGAGATTGTAACTGTCAGGATTTTTAGATTCTTTTTGTTTTTTTGTTTTTTACCATCATCTTTGTTATTAGATATCCCCCATTGTGATAATAAAAGATATCTAACAATGGTGAAATGTTGTAAGAATTTGGACGCAAATTTATTATGGATGAAATGGCGATTAAAACACTTTATAAACATTTTCCTTTTTAGTGGATATTTTTTTTTCTTTTTGTGATGATCGTGTGAAAGACTTTTATTTTGAGGCTGACTTTGAGTTTTGTTTAATGGCATATCAACTCCTGTAGGTTATTTAATGCCAAAAAGGTGGGGTTTTACGATATTTTTTTAATGTTCGGTTATAGGGAGAAGGTTGATTTAGTCAGATTTTGATTAAAATTTTTTGTTTTTATTCTTTTTTATTTTAGAAAACTGAAAACGTCTTCTAGTTTTGTATTCAAAAATGTTTTGTTTTATGGTAATAATTTTTCTTCAAAAATGTATTGTTCGTAATATTTTTCCTTTGAAAATGTATTTTTTTATGTAGATATTTCTATAAAAGTGTATTTTTATACTTTCAAAGTGTTTTGACCCTAGTTTGGAGGTTAACTATTTGCCCATAGATGGGACCCTGACAGTTGCTACCACTCAGGGTCAGAATGGACCTGGGAACAACAGCAATTAAGAGGTGGTTCCACACTCCTCACAACCTCTCAATCAGAGGCGTTGCTGCCGGATGCAGTTTACCGTCATACCCAGGACCACCTTTTATTTTGTTTTTGTCGATAGATAATGTATTTGTATGCCTCTTGTGCTTTCATCTAGTTTGTTGGGGGTTGTGAAGTTAGTTTGAGGAGAATGATTTAATGGTGTTTTTTGTTTTGTTTTTTTTTTTAATTTTTACTTTTTGTAATTCTTTCCGTTTAGTTTAATTTGCTTGAATGTTATGGTGCAGTGGCTAGCGGCTCGTAATGGAAAATCGGTAAAGCCGAGTTCGAATTCCAGTTGAATTCATTGCGTTTACTTACGTGCAAACACCCTTGGAAAAAGTATGAATCCATCTCTTCTCCCTCCAGCCATGGTTTAAATAGCTGGACAAATTAGGTTCTATAGCCTTGGTTGGCAACAAGTCTACCGCAGAAAGAAACAGCAACCTCTTGCGGGAAAATAATCTGGCTCGTCGGTCATGAATCGAAAGAGACGTGATCGCCCAAGTGTGTATCACTTATGTCACTTTAACTGACTGACTTCATTTGTTTATCTATTTTGTTGGTTGAATAAATCAGTCTTAATATTTAATTTTTATATTTTAAATTCGTTATAGAATATTATGAATAGAATAGATTAAATATGCCCTACTTACAACGTTATTTATGATGGCTATTATCTATGCGTGTGTGCACTTAGTATTATTGTTAAGTATGGGTTTATTTAAGTATCTTTTTGTAGAGGGTTTTCAAGAAAATGCTCCCGATCTGCCGAACGAACAGAGACTTGTTAATTTGAGGAAAAAAAAGCAATAGAACTTTTTTTTATTAACTTATCACCCCGAGCAAGGTGGTAACGCCACTGGTGTGCAGGGGGCTACATAAGAGTAAAATAATTAGATAGGATGAGAGTAAAGAGAAATACGAACCAGTTTAGGATGGGAATACAGGTGTGATGACAGTTGCAAAGGTGGAGAGAAAGGAAAAGATAAACAGGGTGGTGTAGAAAGAACTAGAGTCAAGTAGTTAAGAGATGGGTATTGACATTGCATTTAAATTCCTGGAGGTTGTAGCCGTCAGGAAAGCAAGAATATGGAAGTGAGTTCCACACACGGGAAGTGCGAGAAAAGAAGCTGGTGAAGTAGAATTGTCGTCTGCATTTGGTTGATCTAACTGTGAATGGGTGAGACACAGTTGCCAGTCTGGTTGCACGAGTAAACACCTGTTGCAACTTAAGTTCGTTGGAGCAAAATCCATGAAAATATTTATAGAATAGACAGAGGGAAGCCACATCCCGTCGGTGAGAAAGTGGCTGGAGTCGAGCAGCCAAGTCGGCTTACCTTAAATTGCGTAATACATTGCTACTTTTCAGCAATGTAGAGCCGTCTAATAACATGGAAGCTAATTTCTAATAAAAAGAGATAGATTTCTTCTCCTTTTATACAACTTCAGGGATCACATGTTTGTCTTGTCACGTAACCACTGCAACTATAAAGGGTTAGTACAGAAAATAACAAGCTTTTTGTTTAACAAACATCCAACAACACCAGATAAGTAGATTGTAACTTTCCTGACTGGCCAACCGTCAATTTCTCGACAAGGCTTTAAAGCTCTTAATATGGTGATTTTTCTAAGCGTAGCTTAGATGTGGCACAAGGCTAAACGTATGGCGCACCCAGTGGAGATCGAACTCACTATTCAGCCGTAATTCTCTTAGCGAGACAAGCTTGCTGATCATTACACCACGTCGAGATGTCTCTTTGGTTTTCTAAGTGTAACTTAGATGTGAAACCATGCCGAATGTATGGGTCCCCCAGCAAGGATCGAACTCACTACTCAGTTGTAACGGTTCTATAGAAAATGCCAATTGTTTAGTACATCGTTTTAAATTTTGTTATCAACGTTCAGTTCTTAAGTGAAATTAACGTTTTCAAATATTAAGAACTTCCAGAATTTTTAATGCCTTTCTTGTTTTTAGTTCCTATATTGTCAACGTGGCGGTTATATGTTGTTTTCGAAAGTTTTTAAAATGTTTGTTTTCTAAGGTTGAAATATAACAAGGTTGAAAGAATACGCAAACCCATAGCTGATGCTTCTTAACTCTTTCTCCATCTTGTGTACCACTTGCTCGCTTGAATGGCATCCTGTTGGCGGGGCTTCAGAATACGCCAACTTCCCCACTGCAGTGGGTAAAAGTCCCTCAATGGGGCCACCTGTTGACCGTGGGTAGAGACCCGTAATGCTTGAGAACGGATTCCTGGTGGTTGAGCTGATCATGTCCAGGATATTATAAGGACATGATCCTGCAACACACCACTTTGGCCCTGACGAGCTAGACGGGCGGTTGGATAGACCCGATCCAATCAATCGGTTGGTAATGTCTAGCTCTAAATCTGACAAACATAACAAGAAAATACGCCCACGCTCTCTACATTATACAATAAACGGATTTAGTAAGCGGTGGATGAAGAGTCAATTAACTTGCTGGAGGAAAATTGTTACCAACAAAACTTTATTGAATGAAAAATGTTACCAATAAACAAACAAAAACAATAAAACAAATAAACTAAATAAAACAAATCAAAACGATTTTCAGCATTAAATGACCTAATGAAGGTTGATATGCTGGTTAAATGAACCAACCAACCACCCAACCTGATTGGGTAATTACGCAATTATACATTGAAACTTTCATGTGGATGTCATGCATGGCTCCAAACCCGTTCAAAAATATTTACTCTCAACAATATTGTTGTGGCCTGTTAGGGCCAGGAAGAAAGACACGAAAAAAAGAAGGTAGGTTGAAACAGTGTATTGGTATAACAGAACATATATACAAAATAAGAATATTATTAGTCAGCAAATAGAAGTATCCATCCGAACTGTCAAGTTACATTGCATCTCGACTCTTCCCTCACCAGAAAGTCTCGCAGATTAGTATTTATGAAAGAGGAAGAGTTCATTCCAATGTAGATAGAGCACCATAACATATATGTAACTATTTTCTAAGATCAACAGTTAAAATGCCTTCGAGCGAGTAAAACTTGAGGATCTTAGCAAAGATCATCTTTTTTTAACATTGAAGACTGGCGCTACATAATCACAAACAAATGTACCGAATAACAGAAATCACATCACTTGAAAAATATTAGGAAGGAAACGTCCATGAATAAGCGAGTAAAGCCGGAGATTCTCAGCAAAGGTTATCCTTCATTGAACATTGTGATTATGTAGCGCCAATCCACAAAGAACTGTCCCAAATAACAGAAACCACATCGCCACATCATCCAAGATGTGGAAGGAAACCCCTATCAATGTTGAGAAGAGACCGAGCAAGTATAGCCTGAAATTCTTGCAAAGGTCATCCTCCTTTGAACATTGTGGACTGGCACTACAGAATCACAAACAAAGAACTGTTCCAAATAACAAAAACCACATCACTTGAGGACTACCAAGATTATAAAGAAAATGCCCATTAATGGAGAAAAAGACTTTGAGTAAAGACTGAATGTCTTAGTAAAGGTCATCCTTCTTTGAACATTATAAACTGCTTTACAAAGTAATAAACAAAGAACTGTACCAAAACATGGAAACCACATCACTTGAGGACGACCAAGATTAGGAAAGAAAACCTCATCAATGGTGAAAAAATGCTTTGAATGAGTAAAGCCTAAGAGTCTAGGCAAAAGGTCATCCTTCTTTGAACATTCTGGACTGGAACTACAGAATCACAAACAAAGAACTGTTCTACGTATCCACATGTTACCTCTTCTTACGTTCATACAACAACCTCATTCAGTAACCCTCTACCTTCAGTGGCTATTGGGCCTTGTATTGGTTGAATATTTAATAAAAGAAAAATACAATTGACATAAAAGTGGAGGCTAGTAGACTCGAAGTGCTAACTTGCCAGATAAGCTTTCTTATCATCGTTTTAAGACGCTCAGTTTAGTTTGGCACAAGGTCTCAACTGCAGAGAAATTGTCAAGATTGAGCTTAGTTATCTACTAACCTTATGTTGACACAGGGTGCTCACTGAGTATCAAATTAAATCAGATTTATAAATTCAGCAATCCATCTCCTCCTCCCATCTATGGGTTCAACAGTACTAAATGTATCTGGAAAATCATAATTATTCCTTAAAATTGTTAATGTAATATTCACTCACAAAAACAGATTTATCCTCATAATCCAAAATATATTTCGGTTTTAAATAACCCACAAAATGGTTGATAAGCTGTAAAAAACAAATCCATAAAAAAACTCTATTCAGTAAAAATGCTCGTTAGCTATTACCCTTTAAGAAAGTTGGGAGGCATAGTGGAGTAATGGATTGCAACTCAAATTGGAAAAGGTATGAATCTATCTCTTCTCCCCCACCTCCCGGCTATGGGTAAATAGCAGAACAGTCTGGGTTATATAGCCTTGGTTGGCAGCCAGTTTACCACAGTAAGAATTGCGGGAGAATCTTCACACCACATGCGACTGGAGACCGCTTGAGAAGCCAAAAAGTCCCATAAAAGGAAAAGAACAACCTTAACCTGCCCAGGTTACCTTGGCGTCACAAGCAAAAAGTAAATAGTATAACAATGTAACCTACTAGATTTTTTTATAATCATTTCAGCCCAAGCAAGGCAGGACCACCACTGGTGCTCAGGAGATGTTGATGAAAGGATAAGATATGAATGAGAATCAAGTAAATACAAGATGGCAATTGACGTTGCATTTAAACATTTGGAGGTTGTAGCTGTCAGGGAACCAAGCAAACGGTAGGTACTTCCACTAACGGGAAGTGCGAGAAAATAAACAGAGTAGAAGAGGCGGTTATATTTAACCATTTCGACGGTGGAATGGTGCAACCTTGATGCCAGTCTAGTAGCACGAGTAAATGTATGTGGTCGGAGAACCAAGGAAAAAGCTCCTCAGAACATTTGCTATAAAAATACTTGTAGAAAGATGGAGAAAAGCCACACCACGTCGGTGAGAAAGTGACTGAAGCCGAGATGCCAAGTCAGAATTGATTATATTGCGGATCCTTCTTTGGATTTTGTCGAGAACCTCAAGAAGAATAGCAGGAGCAGCCGACCAGATATGGCAACAGTATTCAGCGCATGGACGAATCGTAATTTTATAAATGTGTAAAATGGATTATGACGAGAAAAAATTCCTGCCCCAACATAGTGACCCAACATTTCTAGTAGTAGATGCAGCTATGGATTCAATGTAGTCATTCCATTTGAGAGTGTGTGGCCAAGGAGACGAAGCATGTTGCTCCCTAAGAGACTAGCGTCATCCATTCTGGTGGTAGGTAGGAAAGTTTCTATATGGTGCTTAAAGGAGTGCAGCATCGTTTTAGATGCATTCAAATTTACGAGCAATTTCCTACCCCATTTAATCACAGATTGTAGATTCTTTTGAAGGGCAGCAGCCAAGTTTAATTTGTCAGTAAATAATATCGAAAAATGTTTCGGATAGAACCACTTCTTAATGTCTTCCAAATACATATTAATAAAGATGTCGACTTTCGTTTCGATTGTACAGTTGGTTAATTTGTGATATCTTCCCCACCTTTTTTTTGTTGTTGTTATAGTTCTTACTTTTCATAAACAAGTGGTGATTTTCTAAGGTATGTTACAAAGTCGAAAGTATAGAGTACCCAGTTAGCATCAAACTCATTACTACAGTTGTAATGATTCACGTGAGACAAGCTTGTTAGCAATCAGATCGGTGTAAAAGTTTTTGCCGATTTAAAATTTCATCTTGAAAATGAAAAACTGTGTTTTTGAAAATCTTTATTCATAACAATAACGACCTTTGCTCTTTATAACTTCATTCCATCTCTCCACGAGCTTATAAATGCTTGTAAAATTCTTTAGGTTTTGATGTGAAATATGAATCTAACTCTTGTTCAATCTCCTCTGGTGATGTTAACCTAAGGCCATCTAAATGGTTTTGTAATCCTCGAAATAAGTGATAATCTAAGGGAGCTAGGCCAGGAGAATATGCAGGGTGGGGCAAGATGGCACTTCTCATCACCTGTGACAAGCCTACCCAAAAATGGTGTCTGAAGGTGTCGTGAAAGCAAAGATTCACAACAAGAAACACGTTGTCGCAGATTCTCTGGAGAACATGGGTGAGAATATTGCAAACAAATATGAATGATGCTTTAATAATCTGAAAGAAAAAGTCATAAATTAATCATGGTGATATGTTTAAGCAATAACAATATGCATAAAATAAATTACAATGATTTAAAATTCCTCTTTTACAAACCGGCAAAAACTTTTGCACCCACCTGATATTGCACCACATCAAGGTGCCAACTGTTCATAAATAGTTGAATACATAAAAATGGGCTGATTTAAGTTTGTCCTGCGAAAAATAATGTATCTGTTTTAACTTTCTGTTGAGGATAACAGTCCACTCACAGACGTGTCAAATCTCACGACACCGCCTAGAGATTCATTTTTAAGTTTTTTATTCGGTCTTCCGGTTCGTAACTAGTATACTACCGGTTCACATTTACACCATTTACATTGTTTGTGACTGTTGTCCTCATCTTTGTTACCATATTCAAGGACACATGGTCAAGTAGATAAAAGCATTAGTTGGATTCAGTGACTTGAATCTAAGAGTTGTGAGTTCAATACCTGGCTACAGCAGAGGTGAAAAATAAACTTAGAGAGTTGAGTTAAGGAGAGATAACTGATACTGAGATATCTGGAAGAGGCATGACTTATGGAACGAGAACAGTCTGCTCTGATGAACGAAATAAAGGATTCATTTCTAAATTCCAATCACCTGAAGAAGGTCGGAGCATACAACGGCCGAAACGTCGTGAATATGGTAACAAATATAGGGACAACAGTTCGAACAATGTAAATAGTGTAAATAGTTACAGTATCTCATTTCAGAATTAAGCGTTGGTCTTTTACAAGATTCTCACTTCAAATAAATTGTTGCGTTTTTCTACTAAAAAAGTTCCAAGTAAAGAACATTCCTAATCGGTTTACATGTGTTTTGAAAACTGTTTTGGGTCATGATTCGGTCATGCAGAGATAACATTTTTTCAATAAGATTTCTTCTACTGTGTGCCTTGTCCTTTCAGGACGTAAGCTATCATGGCTTTCTACGTCTCTCTATCTCTGGTGGCTCTTAGCACGCTTTCTCCTGTAACACCACACAACCCCCGTTCTGCCATCCACCTGCTCAGGCCCTTCAAATATGTTATCCGCTGCTTTCCCCTGTCTCTTTTCCCCTCTATCTGGCCTGTTAGTATCAGGTTATCCAAGCCCTCTTTCCTCATTGCATGTCGCAGGAACTTCAGCTGTCTCTTCCTGATGCTCAGTATTAATTTCCTTTTCGTTTCCATCCTCTCCAAAAGCTCGTCATTGCTCACATGCTCGGTCCTTGATATCCATAGCTTCCTTCTGTAGAACCACATTTCAGTTGCTTTTCAAGTTTTTCCTTCATCTTTGAAGATATTGTCCAGCATTCACGGCCATATTGAAGAATTGACATCACATAGTATTGTGGAGTAGTTTTCGCACTGAAAGTTATAATCGTGCTATGTCAGTTGCTAATCGACTTAACGTACCCAAAATGTTAGGAACTTGGTAATCTTCCACTGTAAGCTGACTCCTTAGTATTCGGTTAACTGCCGACTAATATCAACTGCCTTAGTCCAACTATGTCCAAAATGGAACTAACTAATAGTTCTACTGAACTTCAATAGAACGCTAAAGAACTCTCTAGAACTTCTAAGAACTTCCCAAGAACTTCAATATTTATTGTACATATATGTACAAATGTGGCACAAGGCCTCAAACGGGGATGGGGAAGGCTGGTCATCCTCTGCCCTAGTTTAACTTAGTTATTCACTTTCGTCGACCCTGATACACTTACAATAAACCTTACACCATAATACCACATTTTTACTTACCATTCTTACCACGTCCACCATAATACCTCAGCTGCTCTATGTAGTCCTACTTAACTCCCATATGTACAATTTTGAGTGGAGGGCATGAGCAGAAAATAACATTTAAAATTCCCCAATGATTTTATACAATGAAATACATTTACAAGAAACTAAATAAAATCGTATTCGTAATAAAGCCCCCCCCCCCCCTACTCTAAAAGTCTGACTGAAAAAAGTAAGTTCCCCGGACGAAAAATAATGCGCGGCTACTTTCCAAAAACTTCTCGAGTTAACCTATTAACTCTTATTAGTATAGGGGGGAGAGTCCATTATCTGAGGAATAGGGGTGTTTCACCATAACACATAGCAATCGAAATTTGGTTAAAAGTGATTCTGTGGCTTGAAATAAGTTAATGTTTCCCATAATCAAGGCTCCGTTGGAAATAAAAAAAATACTTGCACCAATACCGAGTTTCAAAGGTTTCCTTCGAATTTATCTCGTTTTTATGCACGTTTCCCGTGTTTTTTTTGTTTTTGTTGTTTTTGTTTTGTTGATTTTTTTTTTAAAGATTTCATGCATTCTTGATACACAAAAATATACTGCATTTAGTTTACATGCTACCGAACATCTGTGTAACACATCGGACTATAAATGAATAAGATAATTAAAAACTTAATCCAGTGTAACCTGGGACAAGTAACGACCACATGAATCTGCAGTAAAATTGTTTATGTGGGTGGGTGTATCAAAGAACTGCCGAGAAAGTGAGGTCGGGGAGATAAGGTGAGGCAGCAATGGTTGGGTGGCAACTGGTAAGGCAACAGAATGAATGAAAGGCTGTTGCCCCCGAATACGCGCTCTACCGCTCCTTTCGCGTGGGTGGATCGAGGTAGAAGGGCGGGGTGCTACATTCTTATTCAATGAAGTTCGCTTTTCGCTTAACTGTTATTTTTAAACCACAGTGATGTGTGTTGTGGTACAGTGGATATCGGCTTTGAACGAGAAACCGGGGAGCCGAGTTCGAATTCCAGTTGAATTCCTTGCATTCACTTACGTGCAAATACCCTTGGGAAAGGTATTAATCCGTCTCTTCCCTCCAGTTATGGGTTAAATAATAGGACAGATTGGGTTCTATAACCTTGGTCGGCAACCAGTCTACCGCAGAAAGCAATGGCAACCTACTGCAGGATAATCTTCTGCCCAATCAGTCATCTCTCTCTTTCGAGACATGATCGCCCAAGCGTGTATCACGTATGGCACTTAACTGACCATTCGTCGTCAGCTCCTCGTCGCATACACAGATACACACGCATGCAAACACGCACACCAATCTGTGAAGCGCCATGATTTGTTATTTTTCTTGTTGTTTTTTGATTCATGCAAAAACATTTCTTTTTTATGTGCCGTGTTCCTTCAGGACGTGGGTTATCGTTGCTCTCCACAAATTCCTTTTGCCTGTCGCTTTTTGCATTGTTTTGATTTTTTTTTTTTTTTTTTTTGCGGGGGTGCCGAGTTCGAATTCCAGTTGAATTCCTTACATTCACTTACGCGCAAATACCCTTGGGAAAGGTATTAATCCGTTTCTTCCCTCCAGCTATGGGTTAAATAATAGGACAGATTGGGTTCTATAACCTTGGCTGGCAACCAGTTTACCGCAGAAAGCAATGGCAACCTACTGTGGGATAATCTTCTGCTCAGTCAGTCATGTCTCTTTTGAGACATGATCGCCCAAAGCGTGTATCTCGTATGGCACTTGACTGATCATTCTCACTCCATTTTGCCATCCCTTTACACATGCTTGTTATGTAGGTTACTCACTGATTCTCTCTTTCCCTTTACTATATTTAGTGAGTGTCATATTCTCCAAACCTTCTTTCTTCAATATATGTTCAAAATTTTAACCCTCTCTTTCTAAATCTAAGTGTGTTGTGGAGTTATTTTCGCAGTGGAGGCTAGTATTTGTGCTAATGTCGGTCCTAATAGATTCGACGTACAAAACGTTAGGAACTTGATATATGTATTACGCAGTGTAATCTTATCAAGTCGCTGACTATTTTCGTATTCGACTAACTGTCGGCAACTATCGTTCAACATCGACTGACCCTCGTTCCTCTTACTACTCCTACTTAAATTGGGTGGGAGAGTCTATTCACTATAGAATAGGTGTGTTTCACTATAACAAAGTGTTATTTTGTTTCTGTTTTCCTTAAAACTTTCTCGTTGCTCACAGGCTCCCTCCATTGTATTCTCAAATCTCCTCTTCATCTGAGACGAAAATGTCCAGCAATCACTGTCAAATAGTAAGACTGATATTACACCGCAGTTCAACACACTGTTCCTTACAGCATTTACATTATTTGGACTATTATCCTCATCTTTCTTGCCACTTGTACGACGTTTTGGCTGTTGAACGCTCCGGACTTCTTCAATTTCGAACCGAACCCTGAAGAAGCACCTGAAGAAGGCCGGAGCGTACAACGGCCGAAACGTCGTACAAATGGCCACAAAGATGAGGACAATAGCCGAAATAATTTAAATAAGGTAAATACTACCTCATCTGGAAAATATAGACCAATACATTTTTCTTTATTGCTAACAAAATTTTCCTGTTACTTCATACTATGTTGAGCTTTTGGAAGGCGTCTTTCCCTATCTCAATACGTCTTTGGATTTCGGTGCTGCATTTTATGTCCTCTGCTGAAACATTTCCGTGATAGTTAAATTTTTGTAGTTGCCTGATATTGGTGTCTCAAATTTATAGATCGTATCACGTGGCCCGTTCCTTTTGCTGACAGTTATATAATTTTTTTCTTCTCACAAATTTTATCTCAATTCCTTTTTTCCTTAATCCCTACTACCTTCTGTTGGGATTTTTCTCAACCTCGTCTCGGTGTAAAGTTTGAAAAGGTCCATTGATAGGATACACGCTTGTCTTCTCTGTTAGAATAACCTGGAAGGCGCATGTAAACAAGGAGAAGTTTCTAGAAAAATAGCAACAAAATGGGTAATTATGCATGAAATCACAAAGAGACAGTTGAAAAAAGACGGTCTGGAAATTTTAACACTCACAGGACATATTGAAAGCAAGTGTGACAGAGATACTACGATTTATTTAATTTATTTTTCTTGTGAGATTCTCAGATCTCCCCTTTATCTGTGAGAAAATTGTCCAACATTCGCTGTCAAAAAGTAGGACTGATATTACATCGCAGTTCAACACTCTTTTGTTCAACACGTTTTTTGCCACCGAATACGTGTTCTACCGCTCCTTTCGCGTGGGTGGATCGAGGTAGAATGGCGGGGTACTACATTCTTATTCAATGAAGTTCCCTTTTCATTCAACTGTTATTTTTAAACAAATACGCCTTTGGACTCCCTCCCAGTTAGTTAAATTACTGTACTTACTTGACTTTGACATCTTTAATTCTTACCTTGCATTTTCGGCTGTTCGTCTTACTAACAGAGATACATTGTCTTGGTTTTAAAGTATTTGAACATTAAAGTTTGATTACTGTCTTTTGCATTTTTTAATAGGGGATGTTTTAATAGGGGATGTTTTAATAGGGGATGTTTTAAAATGAAACTTTAGATCTGACTAATATGAAATGATGTGCGTTGTGGCGCATTGAATATCGACTCGGAACGAGAAATCGGGGAGCCGAGTTCGAATTCCAGTTGAATTCCTTGCATTCACTTACGTGCAAATACCCTTGGGAAAGGTATTAATACGTCTCTTCCCTCCAGTTATAGGTTAAATAATAGGACAGATTGGGTTCTATAGCCTTGGTCGGCAACCAGTCTACCGCAGAAAGCAATGGCAACCTACTGCGGGATAATCTTCTGCCCAGTCAGTCATGTCTCTTTCGAGATATGATCGCCCAAGCGTGTATCACGTATGGCACTTCACTGACTGGCTGAATATGAAAATTAAACATTCAATAGCTGAATGCTATAAGAGTCTTAGAATGACAATTCATTATTCTATTGGCAATCCAGTCAGGGACAGTCAAACCCTATTTTTAAAATGTATGTTTTAATAGCGTGTCCCTTCAGGACGTATCATGTATATTTATATGTCTACGACTCGTTCACGCTTTGAATATTGCTGTCATATGCGGTCTAGTGATCCTGATATATATTTAAATATTCTTGGTAAAATTCAAAGAATCTGCAATGTTACTGGTCCTGACCTGGCATTTCAGCTTTAGTCACTTTAGTGCCGAAATCGAATATATTTCCTGTGCATTTTTTATAAATACTTTCATTGTAATTGTCCTGATGATCTGTCCCCTTTTTAAGCCGTGAAAAAAACAAAAACAAAAATAAAATGTGACTAAATCTTGAGAAACCCCACTACTGATATCATGTGGTTAAAGCAATTAAAAACAATTACTTTCAGACTAATGTCCCTATCTTTGTTCTTATGATCGTAAAATCTCGGCCTTCTTCAGGAGTTTATCGATTTGGGTAACCTTTAAGGAATTTCGAGCGGCGAAACTCTTTACATAATCTACGGGGTTAAGTTGTTCTCACATCACTGTCCACATCTTGAGATATCATTTCTTTTCTTCGTTTTTTTTTTTTTATATATTACTTAGTTATTTCTTGGATGTGCTTTAAAGTGCAGTGGATATCGGCTTGGAACGTGAAATTGGAGAGCCGAGTTTGAATTTCAGTTGAATTCGTTGCATTCACTTATGTACAAATACCCTTGGGAAAGGTATTAATCCGTCGCGTCTCCCTCCAGTCATAGGTTAAATAGTAGGACAGATTAGGTTCTATAAACTTGGTTGGCAACCAGTTTACCACTGAAAGTAATGGCAACCTACTGCGGGAAAATCTTCTGCCCAGTAAGTTATGTGTCTTTCGAGACATGATAGTCTAAGCGTGTATCACGAGTGGCACTTAAGTGAGTTATTGTTCGCCTATGTCGGGAAAATAGTCCAGTGGATTTAAACGTTGAATTCGGTGGCGGAGTAATTTCAAGTTCAATCAGTGTACATGGTATACTCAGGCTTAGTAGGAATGGTGTGCAATAAATTGTCTCATTTTTTATTGCCCATTATGCAACATTATTTGAGCGTTTAATAAAGCCACAAGCCTTTATGATTTTGATTAAACTAATAGACCTGAATTATTATCGAAGGAATTAATCTATTGTGCATTAACACTAGAAAATCTGACATGATAATGGCTTTGACCTTTATGCTGTTTACAGTTAATTTTCTCGATCGCCCTAAAAAATAAAATAATAATATACGGCACTCCCTGAAATCCGTTAACTTGAAAGTTTATCTTTAAAAACTGATTTAATTTCATATGAGATTGTGACGTTAAATAACGGATATTGGTAAGAAAAAATATCAAGAGTGCGTAAAAATTCCCAGTGGTCTTTAAAAAAAGACTGAATACGTAGTTTAAAAAAATGATTTTCGTTGGAAACCTTTGTACACACCTAGCAAAACACGATATTTTAACCTAAAAAGAAAAATCACACGCACGCACACATGCAACATTATTTTAATAAGAGATAAAATATACAAGCTAATCGTCAAAAATCCACATTTTTTAAATGGTCGTTATTGTTGCAAATAATAAGCAAAGCTCAAAACAATGAAGTTCATGAATAGACTAGCAGTATAGCCCGGCGTTGCTCCGGTGTAATGAAAGCTTTAAAAATAAATCCATGGTCATGGAGCTCAGAATCTTTGGACGTTGGCAGGAAAGACTAAAATGCAATAGTTGTTTCCAGTTAAAGCGAAACCGTAGACTGGTATCGATATCAAATAAGTTTTTTCGTCGTAAACTGAATTTTGAAGGCTAAATAAGTCCTCTGAGTAAATAGCATCATGACTGAGACTAAGAAATACAATTATACCTACTTAGAGAGAAACTCGAAGCAAAAATTAAAATAAAACAGCTGAAAAAAATACAGATATACAGGCAGATAAACACACACACAAACATCTTGCCTTTTATATATATATATATATATATATATATATATATATATATATATATATATATATATTTTATCGATTTTCTGCACTATTGTAACAACTGCAACCTTGAAACTTCTGAATATCGTTTCTTATGTCTTTGTCTATGCGTGTATCAAATTTGATTAAAATCGGACTACTCCTTCTATAACCCGATTTTTTCGATTATCGATTTTCGATATTTATCGGGGGTACCCCGACACAAAACCTAGCTAAGAACACTCGCAGACGCTTATAGTACAATTGTGTAAATTTTCCAAAATATTGGTTCAGCCGTTTCGGCGTCTATAGGTAACGGACACACACACACACACACACACACACACACATACACACACACACACACAGACAAAGTTTCATTTATTAATAAGTTTAGATAGATTAGATACAGTCCTTACTTGATAATAGTATCATCTAAGGATGAAAATATTACAGAATTTATAAAAGATTTACCACCTAATTGAAATTTTAAAAATTGTTAACAATTCTTGTAAAAAATCATTATTCATTGAAAAATTGTGTCCTTGTTATTGCACGATTTTATTTTACGATTCAGATCAGATTTTCGGTAACTGGCTTGACAGAAACAATGATTTAAATTCTCCAAGTAATCCTGCTTTTAACTAATATATATATATATATATATATATATATATATATATATATATATATATATATATATGAAGAGGGTGTAATTTTAATTTCTTGAAATACACCAAAATCAATAAGGGATATGTAGGTCCTTTGAGGTCGTTGTCGACAGCCAGGCTTCTGAAGTTCATCAGATCAATACAGGCGTCTTCCACCTTAGATCAACCACGTACGTTCATGCAGCAGTCTAGTTTAGTAATTCTTTGCTCTGTGTGTTCTATGGCTCTTGTATTGAGTGATCCTTTAATGAAAGAAAGGTTTCAAAATTCCACATCTAGTTCTCAACACAGTTTTCCTTCCTTATCGGTTGTGCTATTCAACGAACGGAATGTATAGCTGTCTTGTAGAAATGAACTGGGCTCTTTTTTTATGACACACGAAAAAAAAAGCACAAGGCGCTTTAACGAGACAGTTATACAGGGTGTCCAGTACCATTACAAGTATTTATTGCTCAGAAGTCATATGACATAGAGCAATGCAGTTTTTTGTAAAATGTTGTACATCTCCTCAAGATTACATTCACTGCTTTCATTGACTACAATAATTGACAAGCAATTTCTATTTAAATCATGACTTTTGGGAGTTTTTACTTGACCTTTGTACTAATGCTTCGGGGAGAGGCATGAATCCAAAGATTCCTGGTATCCTATGGCGTAGCTAGTTACGTTGGTGCAAATCTCATTGTAAAAACTGCATTCAGGTCATGGATTCCTTCTTTTTATCTTGTTTGAATATGAGATGGGAGCTGCTAATTTTCTTCTCTTGCCCGAAAAAAATAGTTGGAAGAATCTAGAATAGAACTCCTTGATCCTTAGAGTAAGCATCCATCAGAACAGTAACACAAGAAGATGAGGGTGATCGTGAAGAGATATTCACCACTAAAATCAATTCATCCTCTATGATATAGTAAAAACAAATATAAAATGTGATAGATTAGAATTCCATTGTGTCGTGTGAAGCTTCAAGCAATGTGCCTGTACTAAATGGTAGTAAAACGTTTGTTCTAACCGGATTTATACAACCAATATAGAGAGGCAATTCTGACAGCGTCCGTCACTGGCGGACACAGTCTTAACAAGATAAGATATGCAGATGACACAGAGCTGATAGCAGACGCGGAAAGGAAACTACAGGATGTTCATAAAGTTCAAGTACTATTACAAGAATTTATTGCTCTAAAGCCATATAATATAGAGTATTGCAGATTTTGTAAAATAATTTTTACAACTTAAGTTTACATTCATAGCTTCTATTGAGTACATTCCACATGTGCACCTCTTGCAATGTCAAGATAATAATACGTCTCCCTCAATACGTGCGAAAAAGAATGTAATAAAAACTAAAAAGCTTGATAAACAATTAATATGAATAAAGTCAATCTGTTAAGTGCCATACGTTATACATGCTTTGGGCGATCATGTCTCGAAAAAGACTTGACTGACTGGGCAGAAGATTATCCTGCAGTAGATTGCCATTGCTTTCTGCGGTAGACTGGTTGCGGACCAAGGCTATAAAACCCAATCTGTCCTGCCATTTAACTTATAGCTGGAGGGAGAAGAGATAGATTATATTACATTATTATATTAAGTATAATTAGTGGGGGATGAGTTTATTACTTCATAACAAGAGAAAACCGACCCCCACTTTATGCCAAGTAGAAGTTTTAATTATGTTTCTAACTATTATATTCAGTCAATCAGTTAAGTACCATACGTGATACACGCTTCGGGCTATCATGTCTCGCAAGAGACATGACTGGCTGAGCAGAAGATTATCCCGCAGTAGGTTGCCATTGCTTTCTGCGGTAGACTGGTTGCCGACCAAGGCTATAGAACTCAATGTCCTATTATTTAACCCATAACTGGAAGAAAGAGATGGATTAATACCTTTCCCAAGGGTATTTGTATGTAAGTGAAAGCAAAGAATATCAATTGGAATTCGAACTCAGCTCCCCGATTTGTCGTTCCGAGTTCATATCTTTTGTACCACAACGCACATCCAATATGAATTTTTTAAAAAACTAAAAAAAAATAAATGTAAAGATTTAAAGATGTCTACAATATTTTACAAAAAAATCCAATACTCTATGTCCCATAGCTTCTGAGTAATAAATACTTGTAATGGTACTGGGAGTTTATGGACACTGTAAATTCCGTCCGTTAAAAGTAGAATGGCACAATTGAAGAGGGAAGTAAAAGCAGATTATGAGAATCCGGATGATAGATAATAGTTAACCTTAAGCTTGAAGTGCGTAAGATTGTAATGTTTGGGAAATCCTCCTCTCAAGAGTCTGTCTAATAAAATAGCGGAAATTTTTTCTAATGAAACTTCTTACCGATTGAATACGAAGGAAATGAGGATAGTCATTCGCTATTTCCATCGTATGTCGGGTCTTAGCTGTAAACGTCGGAACAACGGAATAAAGCGCGTTAGAACATTTGCCATGGAAATAGCGATAGTCATGTGCGAATTGCCTGTTTCACCTCCTTATCATTAGAGTAACTCCTTCACAGGCACGTAACTGAAGTTCCTGGGACATGCAATGAGAAAGGAGGGCTTGGCGAACCTGATACTAACAGGCTATATAGAAGGGATAAAGAGACAGAGGAAAGCAGCGGATAACATATTTGAAGGGCCTAATTAGGTGGATGACGGAACGGGGGTTGCGTGGTGTAACAGGAAAAAAATAATAAGAGCCACCAGGGATAGAGAGACGTGGAAAGCCATGATCGCCTACGTCCTAAAAGGACAGGGCATATAGAAGAAGATTGTACAGCGGCAGAAAGTTATCGCCAAACCATAGATCGTAATGGGCTCAACACTGTCAGTCATGGGAAATTGCGAATGACAAACGTCTGAATGGCATCTTTAATTTAATGAGGAAAATTAGGTTTATTACATTTTTTATTTCGTTTCGTTCTTTCTTCTCCATATACAATCTATCAGATAATCTATCAGACAATCTATCAGACAATCTATCAGATAATCTATCAGATAATCTATCAGATAATTTATCAGATAAAACCACATAAATAAACAATGATTAAGCATTTTTTTTTATTTTCCTTTCGTTGAAGATAACGTTTTCATCATTCTAAATCATTAGCGATTTTCACTAAGGAAGATCATACGTAGAAACATGAAACATTCATAATTTTTGTCTGAAGGAAAAATATGTTTAATTTAAAAATTGATTATAGAAAAAAATTGTTTCCCTTTTTAAGTCGCATGCTTACGCATATGGTTTTTCTGTAGTGAAAATGTATGAGTCAATTTCAATAAAAATTATCTTTAAGTTTTTAGTAGCGTGAACAGTCTAATGTTGAGCCATATCGCATGAGACATACTGGTCATAAAACGTTTATCATATCTTATTTATATTGTACCGTGTAGTCTAAAAGGTGTCTTCTGACTATTTTCCTATTTTCTTTTCTTTCCTTTTTATTAGATAGCACTAATATCAGGTGAGCATTTATTTGTTTTGTTTGTTTTATGGTATTATAACCCGGCGTGGGGTCATTTAATGCCGAAATTTAGTGTTTTTTTCCTAAATGAAGCGTTGTCTATAAATAGGTATCCTTGGTTACTATATTAAAAATAGGTATTACTGGTAATTTTATCATAAATAAGCATTGTTAGCAAGTCCACTACAAACAACATTTTTCCTCTTTGTATCTCACCTAAACCCGTCAACAAATCAATAATGTAGTCATTTTCACCGCGTTGGTCTTAAAGTTCCTTCAGACAACTGTGGTTACTATCTAGCTGACTCCTCACTCGTTAATGCGTGGCTCGTTTGCCGTTGGTATCGTGGTGATGGGCACGGTTCCACACGACTTAGCTGGCGTTTGTCTGTTCACGACCATCCATTTATCTGGCATGTGTTTTTGATCTCAGAATGTCAGAAGATTGCTGATGAGGCAAACTAAAGTGAGGATGAATCGACAGCTGGTATATACACAAAAAGCATTCTTTGGAATAAAGAATTAATGTAACAACGATTTGGTTTCTATATGTTTTATTTTATGAAACGGTTTTAACCCTTCACACTTACTGTTATATTCAAACGACACAGGGATCTCCCCTTTGGGGTTAACGGCCTGTTTTATGTAGAAATTTAAATTTTTAAGTTCTGGTCTTCAGAGCTTACAGAAGATATCAGTCAGGAGGTCTCGGAGAACAATGTCGATTCTGTTTCGATGTGAGGACTCTTGTTATCCAAACCTTCAGCTTCTCAAAATATATTTACTCAAGTGGTTTTCCAAATCTGGAGTTGTCAAGCCTCCTTTTGAGAAAGGTCAAAGGAATCACTCTGCTCCTTAACTCCAACTCTCTTCACCTCTCATCTCGCACCGCCGCTCCATACAGGCAGTGCTAATCTCTCTCTTCCTTCTCCCACTTTCTCAGCTTTATCCACAGACTGCTCGAAGGGCTGGTATTTTGTCTTTATGACGAATCCAACTTTCAGATGGCATAGGTGAAAACGAAAAGTATTTTCAGTCATAAATCTTTCTTTATCAGCTTGTTCCATGCTGTGGTATCTCGATCGACCAGGCCACTCGAGAATTGTCATGGGTTGGAAAGAAAGGTAAAGACAATTATTCCCAATCTCTTTAATACAAGTGATAAAGAGGAATTAATAACTATTTTGGAGTGACTATGAACAAAAATGTCGTTGTGGCGGGTGTGCGTTGTGCGTTGTGGCGCAGTGGATATCGGCTCGGAACGAGAAATCGGGGAATCGAGTTCGAATTCCAGTTGAATTCCTTGCATTCACTTACGCGCAAATACCCTTGGGAAAGGTATTAATACGTCTCTTCCCTCCAGTTATGGGTTAAATAACAGGACAGATTGGGTTCTATAGCCTTGATTGGCAACCAGTCTACCGCAGAAAGCAATGGCAACCTACTGCGGGATAATTTTCTGCCCAGTCAGTCATGTCTGTTTCGAGACATGATCGCCCAAGCGTGTATCACGTATGGCACTGAACTGACTGACTGAATATAATAGTTAGAAACATGATTAAAACTTCTACTGGGAATAAAGTGGGGGTTGGTTTTCTGTTGTTATGAAGTAATAAACTGATCCCCCACTAATTATACTTAATATAATAATGTGATATAATCTACCGCTTCTCCCTTCAGGTATAAATTAAATGGCAGGACAGATTGGGTTCTATAGCCTTGGTCAGCAACCAGTCTACCACAGAAAGCAATGGCAACCTACTGCGGGATAATCTTCTGCCCAGTCAGTCATGTCTCTTTCGAGACATGATCACCTAAGCGTGTATCGCGCATGGCACTTAACTGACTGAAGTGCTCCTTGAAGGAATCCAAGAAAGAACAGAGCGGGACATATGATTACACATTTGATTGCAATTAAGAAATTCTTATTGTGAAATGGGTTGATTACAAATGTGTTACTGTTGGTACAAATTATGACATTGCTTTCTGCGATAGACTGGTTGCCAACCAAGGCTATAGAACCCAATCTGTCCTGTTATTTGACCCATCGCTGAAGGGAAGAGATGGATTACTACCTTTGGATTAATACCTTTCCGAAGGGTATTTGCGCGTATATGATTGCAACGAATTCAACTGAAATTCGAACTCGGCTCTCCGATTTCTCGTTGCGAGTCGATATCCACTGGACCACAATGCACATCCGCACTTACTGAGCCTATTTTCCCTCATAGTTCCTGTGGCATTAAATCCTAAAATCTTCTAATGCACAATCAATAAATAATCAATAAACGAATTATCAAAATATACATTATAAGAGGATGGGTCCCCTACAACCGAAAGCAAATTCAGAACTACCTTAGAACCAAGTAACAAATCACTGTTTTCTTCGCTACCCGATGTTTTACCACAATACAAATCAAAATTGTAGCAGTAACCAGACACACCACACAAAGCCCAAAGCTTATAACCAAAACGAATTGGCTTTCCCCTCACGAATTGCTTTTGATAGTTATACCCATTGTAGCGCACAATCATTTCATCAACTGACAAATTTTTCTCAAATATACTTTCATGGCTTCTGCTCCGACGAACTGTTCTATAAATACTTTCATGGCTTCTGCTCGGACGAACTTAAGTCACTGGTGCCTCCACAACAGGTGTTTACTCGTGCAACCAGATTGGCAACTGGGTCCCACCCATTCACAGTTAGGTTAGCCAAATTCAGACGACAATACTACTCCTGCAGCTTCTTCTCTCGCACTTCCCGCCTGTGGAACTCGCTCCCATATTCTTGCTTTCCTGATGGCTACAACCTCCAAGAATTTAAATGCAATGTCAATACTCATCTATTAACCACTGCATTCTAGCTCTCTCCCCACCCCGTATATCTTTCCCTTTCCCTCCACCTATGTAACTGTCATCACACCTGCATTCTCATCTTTCTATTGCTCTTTTCTAACTGGTCGGTACTCCTCACTCTCTTCTAATTAATCTTTTTACAGTTATGTAGCCCGCTGCACATCAGTGGTATTTCCGCCTTGCTCGGGGTGATATGATTAAAAAAAAATACTCCAAATTTTCTGAAGGATTCTTGAAGCATGGTAATAACTGGCCTTATTTTGAATCCTCCATCATGTGTTTGTTGGTCAGAAATAGCATTATCGATGAAATGAACATAATTTTTAATCATTTGAAACTTATTCTTAGCCATTGCATCTTTTACTATTGTTATTCCTAAATCCTCATCATTTGACTAATAGCTTTTCTCTGAATGTACTTTGTGATAGCTGGACAATAACAAAATACCAACAAACACTTTCAGTTCATTCATACTCAGTATGAAGTCCATATTATTCTTGCATGTTGTTGCGTATCTCACCATTTCCTTCACAATATAATCGTATCTATCAGGAGTAAACAACTGTTCAAACAACTCGATTAGAGTTAGAAACTCTAAATCTTCTTTGGTCTTTTTTACATAATCACTATAACAAACACCTCTCACCATCACTTTAGTGTACTGTGGTTCAATAAATTTCCACTTTGGTACCGAATCGCATAATTTTCGATTTTTCCCTCGGTTCGTCTTTAGTGGTATTGAAGTATTTTCCTCGGGGTCTCCTTGATTTAATATTCAGTGTGAAGTTCTAGAGAGCCGGGAACATCTTGAATTAAAGCCTGGTCAATCTCTTCCTCATCTTCGAAGCCTTCATTATCAGTCAACCCATCAACATCTGGTGGAACTATGATGACATCACCGTGAAGCTCCAATATTTCGTCCATATTGAGGGCCTTCAGTCTTTTTCTTGACATTTGAGCAATAGAAAAATCAAAATATATCAGGCTGAATTACATAAGGCAACATTTTGCTTGACGTTTACCAAAAGTACTTTCCCGTTTATGTTCATGTTAAATGTTTCGACGCATAAAACGGTAAATTTTCGTTTTAGGTCCCGAAGGCTTTTCCCCCTTCAAATTTATCCAAAATAGCATTATTTCTGTGCAAATGTATATGCTGAACTCAAATCAACAATTTAGTTATTGAAGAAACCTACATTTTATTGATCTGAACGCCCAGAAAAAAATCGAACTACATTGTCTCCCGTAACTCTAACGCAGTCATGTAATTAACTGTTGAATGACTTTCGGCGTAGGACAACAAATTTCGGTCTATTTTCGGCCTATTTACTTCCTTTAGTGAAATTTCCGCCTATTTACTTCCTGTAATGAAAATGATACGCGATTTTTTCTACGCGTATTACTTTCTGTAAAGGAAGTAAATAGGCTGAAATTTGTTGCCTACGCTGAAAGTCATTCTGCAGTTAATTACATGACTTCGTGAGAGTTACAGGAGACAAAAAGTGCGAGATGAAGTTCGATTTTTTTCTGGTCGTTAAGATCAATAAAGGTAAATTTCATCAATAACTAATTGTTGATTTGAGTTCAGCAGATACATTTGTGCTGAAATGTTATTTTGGATAAATTTGAAGGAGTGGGGAATACCTTCGGGACCTAAAACGAAAATTTACCAATATTCCAACATATTTCCATTTTCTAATCCACACAGTATAACTTGACAATATTTCAAACAACGATTCTTTACTGACTGGTACACTGGGATCTTACCTTGAGGCCTCTTCTTTAGCACTGCGAATAAAAGAACACCTTCCGTCAGAAGCTCCAGCCAAAGAATGTTCTGGCAGCTCTCACGTGTACTCGTCACATAACAAGTATCAAACATGTGTTCAAGGCTTGCTTCTCCCAGACAGAGCAGAGTATTTTTAAGACAATGCATTGACACTAGATCATATTAGCAGTATCAAACGCGTTATATTCGGGGCTTGCTGTTCTCTAAGTGACATAGAGCATGTTTTCAATTTTTTTTTTTTTAATCATTTCACCCCAAGCAAGGCATTCCACTGCCATTATTGCGCGGGGGGTTATATAGGGGAAAGTGATGAGAAAGAGTGGCTAGTTATAGGAGATGTCGGAAGGAGGGTGATAGACGGATGAGGATACCGAGGATGGGGGGGGGGGGTAGATGGGAAGAGTGTTTGAGAGAATGGATGCGAGTTAGTGTGATAAGATTTGCCTATTGACCTGACATTTAAATTCCTATAGATTGTAGCTGTCGAGGAAGCAGGTATATAGAAAGGAATTTCACATGCGGGAAATGCGAGAAAAGAAGCTGTTGCGGTTACATTTTATCGGTTTCACTGTAAAAGAGTGGGACCTAGTTGCTAATCTAGTATCTCGTGCAAATTCATACCTAAGTTGATCAGAACAGAAGCCGTGAAAGTATTTATAGAAGAGGTACAGGGAAGCCACATCACGCCGGTGAGAGAGTGACTGAATCCGAGCTGCCAAGTCGGTATCGATCACATTAGAGATTCTCCGTTGTATTTTGTCAACAACCCCGAGGTGAATAGCAGGGGCACCCGACCAGTTGTAGCAGCAGTATTC
Source organism: Ascarosepion bandense (assembly GCA_037127315.1). Lineage (NCBI taxonomy): Eukaryota > Metazoa > Mollusca > Cephalopoda > Sepiida > Sepiidae > Ascarosepion > Ascarosepion bandense. The sequence continues at coordinate 725,027 of JBBBDQ010002008.1, forward strand.
AATACACGGGCAGATGGTAGATTTATATATGTGCAGGATGGACTCAGACGGGAAAAATTTCCGGGCCCTGCACAGAGAACAGACTTTCAAAGCAGCGGATTTAGCAATGGATTCGATATAGTCATTCCACTTGAGGTCCGCTGGGTGTGTGAGGCCAAGGAGACGTGGTGTTTTTCTCTCAAGGAAGCTAGCCTGTTCCATGCTAATGGGAGGTAGGAGCGATTGTCTATGATGGTTAATTGACAGCAGCTTCATTTTTGGAAGCATTAAAATTTACGAGCCATTTCTTACCCCAGTCCACCACGGATTGGAGGTCCTTCTCAAGCTCAGCAGCGAGGTTCGCTTTGTCGCCCATACCAGATTTTTGATCGAGACGATACTCTCTGTGATGTCGTCGGCGTACATGCCTACTTTTTGCTTTGCCAATGCATTAACCCAGTGTCCTCATTTGAGGACAGCAGATTTTATATTGCTATATATCCTATAAATAATTTTTTTAAAGATATAAGACAAACATGATATAAATAAACTCTTATTCACAGAAGTCTTTCAATAGCAGCAAACGGAGATCAACATACAAGAAAATATTGGTAAGCATCTAAGTAGGTTTATGGAAGTGGATTTTTGTCAAATTTGCTGTGAATGTTTCATGTGTTATAAATTAAATTTTTGAGCAGTTTTTGTCATAAATTGATGAAAATTTTGACAACCTATATATAATAATTGTTTTATATACCTATGTATAATAATTGTTTTATATAATGATTTATACCCATTATTTTTTACAATTTTTTATGATGTCCTTAAATGAGGACACTGGGTTAAAATGAGTTAAATGATATATTTTTTTACCTCCACACTCAAAAATAGTGGCATAAAATTATTTGCTTGTTATTAATGTTGTATTCAGCTTATTCATGAAGTTGATATTTTTTCATCTCATTTTATAAATATTTTAACTGTCTTTGTCAAACAAAAGATAAAATACCCCTACTAAGCTCACCGAAGCAAGGGAGATAAAGCTAACACAGAAAAAAGTTACAGACATTATAGAAAAAAAAACATTTGTTTTATTATATAAGAGTATATATTTGTTTTATTATATAAGATTATATATTTAAAATGTTTGAAAAAAATATTTTTTATTCCAGAGATAATTAAATGGAAGGCTGGCAAAATTTTACCTCCATTTAAAGGTGAGTGATTCAACTTATTTTCTTTATTTCGCAAAAATTTTAAAACTGCAATTAAATTGGAGTAGATAGACTAAACTATCACCCGGTTCACACTACACCCACGTCTATTGAACAGATGAAGAGGCTCATCCATTGTTTCCTGTTTAGGATGCGGTTTCCGGTTTTCTCTTTTCCAATCTTCTCACTTTTTTTTTCAATTGGAATAGATAGACTAAACTATCGCCCGGTTCACACTCCACCCACGTCTATTGAACAGGTGAAGAGGATCATCCATTGTTTCCTGTTTAGGATGCGGTTTCCGGTTTTCTCTTTTTCAATCTTCTCATTTTTTTCAATTGGAGTAGATAGACTAAACTATCGCCCGGTTCACACTCCACCCACGTCTATTGAACAGGTGAAGAGGATCATCCATTGTTTCCTGTTCAGGATGTGGTTTCCGGTTTTCTCTTTTTCAATCTTCTCATTTTTTTTCAATTGGAGTAGATAGACTAAACTATCGCCCGGTTCACACTCCACCCACGTCTATTGAACAGGTGAAGAGGATCATCCATTGTTTCCTGTTTAGGATGTGGTTTCCGGTTTTCTCTTTTTCAATCTTCTCATTTTTTTTTCAATTGGAGTAGATAGACTAAATTATCGCCCGGTTCACACTCCACCCACGTCTATTGAACAGATGAAGAGGCTCATCCATTGTTTCCTGTTTAGGATGCGGTTTCCGGTTTTCTCTTTTCCAATCTTCTCACTTTTTTTTTCAATTGGAATAGATAGACTAAACTATCGCCCGGTTCACACTCCACCCACGTCTATTGAACAGGTGAAGAGGCTCATCCCTTGTTTCCTGTTTAGGATGCGGTTTTCGGTTTTCTCTTTTCCAATCTTTTCACTCCTATGTAGCCCCCTGCACATCAGTGGCGTTACCGCCTTGCTCGGAGCTATATGATTTAAAAAATCAATGAAAAATAAGAAAACTAAAAAGAAATAAACTTAGATGGGTGAATATTATTTAGCGATTCCTTCTGTAATTTTTATAAATGTCCAAAACTTCAATTCATTCTTTTTGGTTGCATCCAATCTCTGAAAAGCAAACCGGTCACTCTTTTTTTGTGAGTTGAACGGCATCAGAGTGCTGTAGGATGGATCGGCTAAAACGGAATACAACAACAATAAAATTCACATAGAAATGTGTTCAATAGTCTGCACAATTCTTGCCTGGAACTCCATCTCGAGAAATCGAGGAGCCGAGTTCGAATCCCAGCTAAATTCGTTGCATTCCTTAACGCGCAAATAACCTTGGGAAAGGTATTAATCCGTCCCTTCCCTCCAGCTATGGGTTAAATAACAGAATATTGGGTTCTATAGACTTGGTTGGTAACCAATCTACCGCAGAAAGTAATAGCGAACTACTGTGGGAAAATCTAGTCATGATTTCTCTTTCGAGACATGATCGCCCAAACGTGTATCAAGTATGGCACTTAACCTACTGACTTTGTTGTCGAACTTGGCGCTAGAAATGTCTTCACTACTCCGGCTGGGCTTTTTTGTGTCTCAAAGAAGCACTGAGCATTTTGTAGAATGGATCAATAACGATTTTTAATAAGAAATACCCGTAGGTGGGCGTCAAACAGACACTAATCTTAATTTTTAATCTCATCTTTTGTATTGAGACTAAAACACACAGTTGCTAAAATGGCAACGAAGCCAAGAATTGCATCGATTTGTCGGCGTCACTTTGACTTCACGCAGTATTCTGGAGACAAATTATTGCTTGCCTCTCGGCCTATGAATATTGTTTACCGATTTTTCAGTGCAAGAATTTTTGATCGTCCCTCCTTGTCAGTGTAATGATATCGTTGTACAGGCCAACATGAACACGAAACTAAAATTCCTATATGCAAAATTATTTTTTATTCAACTCCGTAACTTCGAAGTTTTCTCTGAAAGTAAATCTAGATTCTCACAAAGATATAAGAAACTCTTCTCACGCCCTTCTTTGTCGTGTAGATGTTTATAATTCTACCTACTATCCATTTTATAATTCTACCTACTATCCATTTTATAATTCTAATTACTATCCATTTTATAATTCTGCCTACTATACATTTTATAATTCTAATTACTATCCATTTTATAATTCTGCCTACTATCCATTTTATAATTCTACCTACTATCCATTTTATAATTCTACCTACTATCCATTTTATGATTCTATCTACTATCCATTTTATAATTCTACCTACTATCCATTTTATAATTCTATGTACTATCCATTTTATAATTCTACCTACTATCCATTTTATGATTCTACCTACTATCCATTTTATAATTCTACCTACTATCCATTTTATAATTCTACCTACTATCCATTTTATAATTCTACCTACTATCCATTTTATAATTCTAATTACTATCCATTTTATAATTCTACCTACTATCCATTTTATAATTCTGCCTACTATCCATTTTATAATTCTGCCTACTATCCATTTTATAATTCTAATTACTATCTATTTTATAATTCTACCTAATATCCATTTTATAATTCTACCTATTATCTATTTTATAATTCTACCTACTATCCATTTTATGATTCTACCTACAATCCATTTTATAATTCTACCTACTATCCATTTTATAATTCTACCTACTATCCATTTTATGATTCTACCTACTATCCATTTTATAATTCTACCTACTATCCATTTTATAGTTCTACCTACTATCCATTTTATGATTCTACCTACTATCCATTTTATAATTCTACCTACTATCCATTTTATGATTCTACCTACTATCCATTTTATAGTTCTACCTACTGTCCATTTTATGATTCTACCTACTATCCATTTTATAATTCTGCCTACTATCCATTTTATAATTCTGCCTACTATCCATTTTATAATTCTACCTACTATCCATTTTATAATTCTACCTACTATCCATTTTATAATTCTACCTACTATCCATTTTGTAATTCTACCTACTATCTATTTTATAATTCTGCCTACTATCCATTTTATAATTCTGCCTACTATCCATTTTATAATTCTACCTACTATCCATTTTATAATTCTACCTACTATCCATTTTATAATTCTACCTACTATCCATTTTGTAATTCTACCTACTATCTATTTTATAATTCTGCCTACTATCCATTTTATAATTCTGCCTACTATCCATTTTATAATTCTACCTACTATCCATTTTATAATTCTGCCTACTATCCATTTTATAATTCTGCGTACTATCCATTTTATAATTCTCCCTACTATCCATTTTATAATTCTGCGTACTATCCATTTTATAATTCTACCTACTATCCATTTTATAATTCTGCGTACTATCCATTTTATAATTCTACCTACTATCCATTTTATAATCAAACAAGTGCCATATTTTATTTGCATTAATCATATATATATATATATATATATATATATATATATATATATATATATATATATATACCCAGCTCCAATGAGTGAAGACATCATAACGATGTCCTCACGAACTTCGAAGTCAACTGTCTATCTCGATCCCGATATTGAGCACATTACCATAAAAAAAAAAACATGCTTGATAATTTTTTTTATCAGTAAAACTACTGAGAATAAAAACCTTTTAACGCACTTCGCTTTTATTAAAGCTTCATCAGAAAATGAAAATATCGAGGGGACAGAAAAAGTTCCATTATTTTTATTTTCTATGTAATAAATTGTTTTCTTTTCTTATTGGGATGTCATTTATTATATGACATTTATTTTTATTTTCTACGTAATAAATTTCTTTTTTTCTCATCGGGAAGGTATCTATTATATGGCATTTATTTTATTATCTACATAAAACATTTTCTTTTCTTATCGGGATGGCATTTATTATATGGCACTTATTTTTATTTTCTACGTAATAAATTGTTTTCTTATCGGGATGGCATTTATTATATGGCACTTATTTTTATTTTCTACGTAATAAATTGTTTTCTTATCGGGATGGCATTTATTATATGGCACTTATTCTTATTTTCTACGTAATAAATTTTCTCATCGGGATGGCATTTACTATATGGCATTTATAAAATCTATACTTTTTAAAAAAAGATAAATTTCTTACCGGTGCAACGTAATTTTTTTAATTTTCACATAAAACTTCAAATAATCAACCAAATGAGAATACACGAATTTTTCATTAGCCTTCATATTTCGCTTTCAAATGTAGATTTAATAAAGGGTTAAATTGATAAACGTTTCCTGTTTGTTCTTTATTCAATTATTCTGTTGTATTCTAATTTATATATGATCTATATTTGATTCATATTCCCCCACACACACACACACACACACACACACACACACACATAGTGTTTAATTGTGATAATGTTCAGCGCCATAGTTGTTGTTCTTCAGTGGTTTTACTGATAAAATGTATTTTGGCAAGCAGGATTTTTATCGTAAAGTGCTCGATATCAGGGTGTAGATAGAGCGTTGATAAGTACAAAGAGTTTGTTTCTTTAACAGAGCAGATTCATGCTGACTTCGAAGTTTCATGAGGACATGTTATGATGTTCTCACTCGTCAGGCCTGTTTACAGAGTGAGAAAATCTTAACGGTGTCCTCACGAACTTCCGAATTCGGCATGAATCTACTTTGTCAAAGAAACAAATTCTTTGTACTTATATATATATATATATATATATATATATATATATATATAGTACGATTAGTAAATAATCGCCTTTTTTTATTTTAATAACACGCGTTATTTGTTTTTTATTATGTCGACTGTACAATATAGTAAGCTCCATTGGGTAACGTTTATGAAAATGAGAGAATCATAACGCAATTCATTCTGCCATAAATATGGAAAGGCATGCTGTACTGCTTAACATTCGCGCTAGAAGCTCCAAAACGAACATTTCAGTATGTCTGAGTGTCAATTTCAGTATGTCTGGGTGTCAATTTAAGTATGTCTGAGTGTCAATTTCAGTATGTCTGATTGTCAATTTAAGTATGTCTGAGTGTCAATTTCAGTATGTCTGAGTGTCAATTTAAGAAAAAGGATTCAGAAGGAGTTGGATGAGTCTAAAAGTGATTACGAAGGTGTTTGGAGTGACCACTAGTGATGGCCTTCATCCATCTTCCTGGTCCTCAAACGCAACACGGAGACATACATCAAGTGCCTTAAGGAGGTACTGTTCCCTTGGGTCAAGAGTGTGGCTCCTGAAAGAACCGCTGTCTGGCAGGAGAACCCGTTCATAGATGTCAGACAATTTCTTCAACCACATCACCCACTTATATTTAGCCACATGATTCCGCAGACTGCAACGCCCTTGATTATTATGTGTGATTACATCCCCCCTTACATCTAACCACGTAACTTACCAGACTGGCACCTCTTTGATTATTATGTGTTGGGTGCAGATGAGCCGAAGGCTAACAAATCTCCTTGTAACACGAAAGATTACCTGAAGGCAAGTATTATGACAGCTTCATTAACTTAAACAAGAAGACATTTCAGAAAAGATGCAAGAGATTCCGAAGTGGTCTAGAGACCCTGGTTGGAGCCAATGGCGATTTTATTGAATAAATTTAGTCTTCAGTATTACAAGATAATCTGGTGTAATTTTGATAAATATATGTTAAAACGAGATGCAAGGAATATGCCTCCTCCGGCAGGATTTGAACTTCCGTCTCGTAGGGGAAACCGTCATGAGATCTCTAGTTTTTTTAACCACTCCACAACGTAGAATTAACGGTCAAAGAAAGTTTGAATAGTGCTTTTAAACACACATTTTTTAAAGGACACTGTTTCGAATCCTGCCGGAGGAAGCATGCTTTCTTAACAAGATTTCTCGGTTATTCAGACCAGTTGATGTAAATAAATATGCTGTTTAATTATAGAAAAAAAACAGCATCTACTAAAATACGAGTATCCATTTAAAATAATGTTTAAACAAACAAATTAAAAATATGTCAGTGTTTGAAAACAGACAAGATATGAATATTTAGAAAACTTGGGAAAATGTGTGTTTAAAAGCACTGTTCGAACTTTGATTGATCTTTAGTCTTACGTGGTCAAGCAGTTAAGACACGTCAAATCTAATGACGGTTTTCCCAAGGTAATATTTCTAGTTCGATTCCTACTGAAGACCGCATATTCCTAACAAGATTTCTCGATTATACTGGCCCGTAGATGTAAATATACTTAGTTTAGTTATCTATTAAAAATAAAGTTTCAATAACTAAATTAAAAATATGCCGTAAAATTTTCATATATATATATATATATATATATATATATATATATATATATACACTAAGATTTAACCTTCAAAGAAGTTTCAAGTCATCGAGATGACATCATATTAATGGTATTTTTTTTTTTTTAGTTACTGTAAGATAAAACTCTTGTACCTGGAGGCAAGCCTTGTTTTCTTTCTCACAACCCTCAACCTGTTGGCTTTCAGCCAGCCAAGTAGAAAAATGTGTGGGTTGATATAATACTAGGTAGGATTCTTGGTTGACTGGTCGGCAGGTGGGCTGAGATGCGAGTGACTGGTAACCATTCTCCAATACCAACGGAGTCGACTATTTTAGGACGATTAAAACAGAGTGTATCGTCAAGGGTTTGGTAAGACTTTTCAAGTATTAAATCAACCAACCTTAAAGACAGACATATCTGAATAGACAGATAGGAACAGACATGTCTCAACCAAGAAATTCATAACTATCAAGCAAGACAAATCTCTACGATCTTTGCCAACATGTTTACAAGGCTCAAGAGACACTCAAGGTAGAGATTGCTGAATGATTTGTGCGTACTATGTAAGTAGATCATGAGAAGGAGGTTATATATATATATATATATATATATATATATATATATATATATATATTAGATATGACCTGTCTTAACCACACGAAAACGTAGGAAAGTTTTTGTTTAAAAGCATGTTCGATCATTAGTCCTACGTAGTCGAGTGCTTAAGACACGTCAGATATAATAACGGTTTTCCCTAGGGGACGCAGGTTCGAATCCTGTCGAAGGACGCTTATTTTCTTCACAGAATTTTCGATTAATCACACCAGTAGATATAAATAAATATACAGTTGAATTATAAAAAAAAACGAAGAAAAACAAAAAACAGACCATCTACCCAAATACGAGTATTTATTAATGATAATATTTATTAATGATAATATTTATTAATGATAATATTTAAACAAATAAAATATGTCGAAGTTAAGTAAATCCATTTCGTAACGGATTTCGTAAAAATTTCGTAAACAAATTGCATTTGATCACATTAGGATGCAAAACCAGAATATTCAGAACAATTGGCAAATTCTGTGTTTAAAAGCACTGTTCAAGCTTTCACCTTATATATATATACTAACAGTATAGCCCGGCGTTGCTCGGATGTAATGAAAGCTTTAAAACTAATCCATGGTCCTGGAGCTCAGACTCTTTGGACGTTGGTACGAAAGACTAAAATGCAATAGTTGATTCCAGTTAAAGCGAAACCGTAGACTGAAAGAAAAATGAATGGATGTAAGTCAAATTTTGATTTCCTGGTATCGATATCAATTTTTCTGCACTATTGTAAGAACTGCAACCTTGAAACTTCTGAATATCGTTTCTTATGTCTTTGTCTATGAATGTATCAAATTTGATTAAAATCGGATCACTCCTTCTATAACCCGATTTTTTCGATTATCGATTTTCAATATTTATCGGGGGTACCTCGACACAAAACCTAGCTAAGAACCCTCGCAGACGCTTATCGTACAAATGTGTAAATTTTCAAGAAAATCGGTTCAGCCGTTTCGGAGTCTATAGGTAACGGACACACACATACACACACACAAAGTTCCATTTATAAATCAGTTTAGATAAATATATATTGTGTGTGTTTGTGTTTGTGTGTGTGTGAGAGAGAGAGAGAGAGAGAGAGAGAGAGAAAGAATAAGCATGAATAGATAGTTAGGAATGGACTATGTTTTTAATTGTATCTATTCAGTTAAAATTTAAAATACAAAAAATCATTGATAATGGCTAGAATAGCCGAAAGTGCTCGGCCATACAAAACATTCAGACAGTTTTTCACACAGTACCTTGTCAGTCGTTTTTACTAAAACTTATCTATACAAGATGATTGAAAAGTAACTCCCCATTTTAAGATATTTACAATTTATTTATTAAGTATAATTTTTATAAGAATTGGTTATAAAAGGAAAGTATTCATTATGAGGTTTTATTTAAAATTCGATGTGGGCATCTGACTTTGCTACCAGCTTTTCGAGTCGCTCAGGAATCGCGTCAACTGATTTCTTGTGGTATGGAAAACATAGCTTCTTTTATTCACCCTTCAAGTTCTTCGAAAATCTTGGTTTGGTAAACTTGTTCTTTTAACCAACTCCAAAGAAAAAAGGTTGCAAAGTGTTAAGTCAGAACCCCTGGCTGGCCTCACATCCTCTGCAGTGTGTGTGTGTGTGTGTGTGTGTGTGTGTGTGTGTGTGTGTGTGTGTGATAACCTGTGAGGAAACAGCTAATAATAATCTCAAATATTTTGACGTCATTTTTTACGGCAGGAGTACATTCGTACATAAAATAAGGAGTTACTTTAAATCTATATATATATATATATATATATAATATTAACTATAATAATAACAATACCAATAGTAACAGAACTAACTCTGCCGAAACTAGTATTAATTAAGCTATAATTTAAATCGTCTTGTACAACCCACCAAGAACGAACTCGGAGGGAAAAGAAGGGGAAGTAAAAAAAGAAACAAACGAAGTACATGAACAAAAAGTCAAGCACTCGTAAGAATGAAAAATAAAACCAAAACGAAAACCCTAACACTAAAGCGCTCAATACGAAAGTAGAGCAAACAAAGAAAGAAAATCTAAGCAAGAGCCAACAACCTAACACGGTTTCACCCAAAGACTCGTCAGGGAAATTGGGAAAGGAATTTCCCTGACGAGCCGTTGGGCGAAACCGTGTTAGGTTGTTGGCTCTTGCTTATATATATATATATATATATATACCTTCTTTTCTCGTACCCCGGGTAAGCGTTATTAGCAGGGTAGACTGGGATCTCTAGTATTGTTTTACAACCAATATAGGAAAAGGATAAATATATATATAAATTTTCTTACGGAAACGACATTAACAATGTGGTGAGGTTTTAACTCTACAGGTTTATTCTAAAGTAACTCTCTATTTTATGTATTATGGACTCATTTTTTTTTATTGTACGTATCCAAGAAATTACACACAAGTCTCTTACTGATCCTAGGCAGATATTGTTTTTTGATACCATTTTCTTTAAGACTTTTTAGTTGCTTTCTTATTTCATTCATGAATTTCTCAATATTCTTTCGTAGAATGAAAATTCTATTGCCTCAAGTTTTCACCTCATCTGCATGCGCATGCACACACACATTTATTCTCTCATTGACGTTGCAACTTTTCCAGTTGAATTCATTGCATTCACTTACGCACAAATACCCTTGGGAAAGGTATTAATCCGTCTCTTTCTTCCAGTTATGAGTCAAATAACAGGACAGATTGGGTTCTATAACCTTGGCAGGCAACCAGTCTACCGCAGAAAGCAATGGCAACCTACTGCGGGATAATCTTCTGCCCAGTCAGTCATGTTTTTTTCGAGACATGATCGCCCAAGCGTGTTTCACGTATGGCACTTAACTGACTGACTATAGAAGCAAAAAATAGTTGTACTTTGCCTTTTTTGCACGTACTTGTTAAACTTAAAGGTTGTTTGTTTATTAACAGTGGTATCGCAAACCAACGTTCACAGGTTTGTACACTAACTGAAATTCTTTCATTCCTAATTCCCGTAGTATTAATCTGATATCTAACTTAATCCAAAGCACGTTGATGATTTGTTTTCCAAGATTCATCATATTTTAAGTCACAATGAGAATCCTACGAATGTCATTAAACGCGTGAGTGAGCGTAATATTAAACACCCAAAAGAACCGGTAGTTTTTGGCCCCAACCTCTGTCCTATTTATTTCAAACATCCGTGTCTCGGTAGGAAAAATCAAACGCTCGCTGACAGTGTCGTTTTGCATTGCATCAGGTTTTTAGACTGTCAGGTTACGTGTTTTTTGGACCAACTTGGCGTTTCCGTCTTTTGTTCTAGATGCTTTGTTCTAGTTTCAAAGCAGTTATATTATGTACAAATGCAAATGTCAGTGTGACGCTGAATATGTGGGACGGACAAATCAGAGACTGGAAGCCAGAATTTGTTAGTCCGTTCATTCCAATATAAAATTAGCCAATCTGAGTCACTCATCAACGACTACTGAGTTTGCGCATGATTCGGCCATAGGCCAGCATCTTCTTGATAACCCGGACAGTGCTAAGAAATATGTAGACGATTCTGTCACAGTTTTGCACAGAGCCCGGTCCGCTCATCATTTACATGTGCTTGAGGCGGTTCATATAAAAGTTACATCAACCGTGTCTGTATAAACAAAAAGAGTATTTTATTGGCTCCCTTTGTTTTATTGGAGGGTCTTTAGTAATATTTTTCCTTGTTATACTCATCTGGAAAATTTATTATTCTTTCATTCGTGAATTATTTTACTAATAAACTGTTTTATCATGTTTTATTGGTTTTCTTTCTTATCCACTTTTTCTGTAAGAATTGTCTCATTTGTTGTCATAATTATTGCTAACGTTTTCCTTCCGAAGTAGTGTTATTTGAAAGGAGACCTAAAATTGCTTTCGTGCTTTTTTAAATCAGTGTTTATGTTCAGTTGATTTTATTATTCATTTCTGTGAAAATTGTGTTTTGCGATTATTTTTTGTTACCACAGCATACACCCCTGAGGATGATCTCAGAAGAAGATTGAAAGTACTTGGGAACATCGAGAAAGGAATAATAAAATCAACTGTCAAAGTTACAGCTCATTTCTTACATCTTTCAATTATAATACGCGAAAGGTTATCCGTGAGTAAAAACGGATTTTATTAAAAATAAGCAGGCACAATGTTTGAAATTTATTTAATCTGACATGCTTAAAAGAAAATTTGCTACCTATATATATATATATATATATATATATATATATATATATATATATATATATATATAATATTAATAAAAATAAAACTATATATCAATGGCCAACACTCTCCACATGTCTTGCTAGTGTGCCGATGTCTGATTTTCTGCAAAATATGACCCAGTCCACTCATTGACGTTGTCAGACCATTTTACCCTGTGTCTGAAGTCTTTTTTTTTTCTTACCTAAGGATGACAGTAGACATATTGTTGGTTCTTGGTGCGTGGTGATACCATTTCAACTTTCTCTTCTTGTTGATGGATCGGAGATTTTCTAACAGACTTGCTTTTTTGTCTCACTCTGCGTCATTTATAACATATATATGTGATAAAAATATAGTTTTAAGGCATGTTATACTTTGCTATATATATGGGTAAAAGTTCTGAATATTGGGGGTCGAGTGTATGTAATATATATAAGGGACACTGAGGACGATGACTGTTTGATAATTAAAAACCATCTTCTGACATGGCCGGAATCATAAAACACACTGACTCCGCCCAGCGTTGACCTCAGTATGCACATATTTTTTAACAAATGTTCACCAAACACAAGGTTCAAGAGTCACTCAAGGTAGTGGGTTACTGTGTGGAGTTGTATTAACGTAAGGAAGGGGCAAGATGTGAAATTCTTGAGGCTAGACAGGAAGGTTAATGGTTAACTCTAGACTTGAAGAGGTCAAGATTTAATTAGTGAATAAAAGTTCACTAATTTCAAGCGAAGACATTAGAAGTATACAGTTGAAGTGGACTTTAGAAGGAATCGGAAACCTAAGCCTAAGCAAGGAACAAATTCAAATAACTGGGGAGGAGTGGGAAACAGATGACAGGTGAACCTATCTACGTCTATTGTAGGAGGATAAAAAATAAATACTGAAAGATTTCAGAGTTCAGGCAGGGACGTTAGAAGTATGGAGTTGAAGAGAACTTTAGAAGGAACCAAGAATCCAATCATAAACAGGGAAAAATATATATCTAAATCTAAACTTATTTATAAATGGAACTTTGTCTGTGTGTGTGTGTGTGTGTGTGTGTGTGTGTGTGTGTGTGTGTGTGTGTGTCCGTTACCTATAGACTCCGAAACGGCTGAACCGATTTTCTTGAAAATTTACACAGTTGTACTATAAGCGTCTGCGAGTATTCTTAGCTATGTTTTGTGTCGCGGTACCCCCCGATAAATATTGAAAATCGATAATCGAAAAAATCGGGTTATAGAAGGAGTGGTACGATTTTAATCAAATTTGATACACTCATAGACAAAGACATAAGAAAGGATATTCAGAAGTTTCAAGGTTGCAGTTCTTACAATAGTGCAGAAAAATTGATATCGATACCAGGAAATCAAAATTTGACTTACATCCATTCATTTTTCTTTCAGTCTACGGTTTCGCTTTAACTAGAAACAACTATTGCTTTTTAGTCTTTCGTGCCAACGTCCAAAGAGTCTGAGCTCCAGGACCATGGCTTAGTTTTAACGCTTTCATTACACCGGAGCAACGCCGGGCTATACTGCTAGTTCTGAAAAATGCATTTGTGCCTAATTCACTCCACTTTAAAGAGGAGGTATTGCTTTCGGTCGCGATTGTCTGTTTGTTTTGTCTGTCTGTCTGTCTGTCTGTCTGTCTGTGGTCAAGATATCTGAAAATCCGCTAGATGGATTCGGATAAAACTTTCAGGGATGGTTGATCTCATGACTGGCACGAATTGATTAGATATTGTGTTCGATCCGGTACGGGATAAAGTTTGTAGGTTATTTTTTTATTTTTTTGTACGTTTCGTATGCTAAATACTGAATTACCTCCCCTAGATTGATTTAAGTCATTGCCTTTTCTGAACGCAGTATTTTTTCCACAAAAATATTATTATTTATAATATAAATTGAGTATTTATTATCTAAAGGCAAAAAGATAAAATAACCAAAAAAAAAAAAAAATGCGCCAAAATACAGCTTTGGATATTAAAAAGTAAAAACAGACTTTTCCACAATTTTTTCAGCCTAATTTTTAATGCTATTTTTTTATTTTACTTATATATATCCAGCGACTACGACCAATGTGAAAAAGTATGTTTGTCAGATATAAAAATGAAATTCAACTAAAAATTAGCTGACATCTTAAAAATCAGCAGCGTTACTTAGAACCATTAATTTTGATAAACTTATATGTTTTCGTGAAGAAAGAATTATTTTGGATTTCAAAAGGTCATTGAAATAATAGTAAACAAATGAATCATTAGCTATAATGAAAGATCCGCTGGATGGATTCGGATGAAAATTTCAGCGATGATTGGCCTCATGTCTGGCACGAACCGATTAGATTTTGTGTTCGATCCGGTACAGGATAAAGTTTCAGGGTTATTTTTCCGTTTTTTTTTTCTTTTTTTTTTTTTAAATATTTGTTGCACTTTTTATGAATTAATTTAGGTGTGCATTTAATTTTGAGAGGGTCGAGTCCATTTTTTTTTTCTATTTTCACTCTTAAAAACAGTAAGTTCATAGCAGCTAGTCTTTCTCATTTTAATAAACATCTCTTGCAAATCACTGAGATGGTGTTGGTATTGCCTTGGCGGAGGTTTGCGGTCGTTGACTGCTCTTGTTTTATTTATTTCTGTGATATTTTCAAGCAATTCCTATTTGTTGAGAACCACCAACTAGTGACTAGTTTTATTTTTTCAACCGTTAGTGTTTGTCGCTGTGCAAAATTTCGAGCGTTAATCTATATTCTAAGAAATCAAATTGACAAACTGTCACCTCGTTGAGTTTATCAGTACTTAATATTTCACTGTGACAAACTTTCAAATATTTCCATGTCCTGTTCCTTCATAACGCAGGCGATTATGACTAGATTCCCTTTTTTTATTTATCATTGAATTGCCACGTTTTATTGTGAAAGATAATAGCGTGGTTTCCCGATACAACTGTTTAGAATTTCGAGTTTTCCTTCTCTGAGCCGTCAATGCTATAGAGAGTCGAGTCGAACTTACTTTTTAACTTATACTGTTTGTTCTCTTTTTGTATTTTGTACAATGCCCAAAGCCACTCAATATAGTGGGTTACAGAGTAAGGTCACCGTTGATAAGCGAGGAAGATAACGGTTGACCCTAGACTTGAATAGGTTAAGACTGTAGTGATCAGAAAAGCTGCTTGAGTGTAACTTACATCTCAACAGTGCCGTGCTTAGCAACATTTCCCCCACCCTGCATAATGCGCCTTGCGGCCCCTGTACCCGCAAAATGCAACATGCGCTCCCAAACATACTGTGCCTACAATAAATGGTAACTTTAAACAAAATAACATACTCTCAGAAATTTCGCAGACTGTCAGAGTCGCTAAATTTTCTTAAACGTTTTATGACATCCTGAAAGTTTGAATGTACATGTTACGTTCTTGTATGTATGTTGAAATAGATATCTACAATCTATTTCTCTCTCAAGTTCATTTTTTTATTATTACAAATGATTTGTGGCCCCTTCGGGGCCGGAAGGCTTCTATCAAAGATTCTGCCTTCTTCTATCGAGCGCCCATATCCCAGAGGTAGAATCGCCGACTGACGCCAATTCGGTCGGGTTTCAATCCTGGGTTAAAAGCAATCGGAGTCTAACCGTACTGATGAACTGTGATACAGCGATTCAGATCGATCTGTATCACAGCTCATCAGTACGGTTAGACATTCCGATTGTTTTTACCTAGAATTGAAACCCGACCGAATTGGCGTCAGTCGGCGATTCTAGCTATGGGCGTTGGATATATATATATATATATATATATATATATATATATATATATATATATATATATATATCAAGAGAGAGAGAGAAACGAGACGAGCTTGTAGATGTCTATTTCAACATACAAGTATGATAATAATTTTCCAGTTAATCCTGACAATTATTTTGTTAATATTTTTTTTTCATTACAATACGTCTGCGGAGCCAAGGAGCCTTGTGGCTTCTCGAGGCCTGGCACCCTCCCTATGCAATTACGAGGTCTGCGGGGGCCCTAAGCACGCCCCTGCATCTCACTAATAGAATGCGAAGGGATTGAAGGTGGTTCACTATAATGTGTATTATGGTGAGTCTTAGCCGTGTAGGTTAAGTCTGGTTGAACTAAAATATGTAGTTCGTCTGAACACTTCTCACGGAAGTAGCGATAGCGTAAGGAGAGACTTGTGATGTTTCGTCTGCAGGAAAGGAGTGAGAAAAGAAACGAATTTATGCCTTCCTCAAAGCAACTGTTTGAAAGTGAATGCAACAGACTAGCTCAGAACTTGAAGTCGACTCCGCGATTACACTTTTCGAGACGACAATCGCCACCCAACCCGTGCCTCCGAACAACTAAACAACCGAGTTATGTAAGTACATATCAGATAATGGAAAAACTGTCCCTGATTTTAAATATAACTCTATCGATATTTGTCTTATCATTAAAGTAATTGATGTGCGCCATTGGAAAGGTTTTACTAAGTTAAAAATATTCAAAATATTGTGCATATGTGTGGGCATAAAACTGCGTCATTGTGAATGTTCTTGAACGAATACTTAATATACCAACATGAATAAGCGTGTTGACTTAAATTCGCTGTCACTGAACACCAACAAGTGTTGACAATATCAATAAAATATTAATGATACGGCAAAATGAGGTTAAAGACGAACAGATTTTAAAGAAAATATATAAAGACATGGAGGACAGACACCCAAGGAAAGATAGATAAAATTGGTATAATCGATGTTTACTAAACTGATATTTAATCTGGTTCATGTACATGGGTCACTGATGAGGACTGATTTCATTTCAATAATGACTGGTCGAACAAATGAATGGCTGCATGAATAAATTAACAGTTATGAAGGGAAGAAGATAAAATTAAATTTACAGGCTTGGATAGATAATGAAGGGACATAGATAGAGGGTGCGATGAATGAATTGTCGTCTAAATTACGTAAAAATGGAAATAACACTGACATTTCATTTTAGCAGATATCATTAGTAAAATTGCATAAACATATCTTGAAATACTAAATTTATTCAATAAAAACACCATTGGCTTCAACCACGGCCTCCGGACGACTTCGGAATCTCCTGCACCACTTCTGGACGATCTCCTTATTTAAGTTCGTAAATGCTGCCATAATACTTGCCTTCGGTTAATCTTTGGTTTTAAAAGTTCTGTTGGTCTCTCTCTCATAACGCTCAACACAAAATAGTCAAAGAGATCGCAGTATGGAGAGTTAGGTGATCGGCTGAACCGATTTTCTTGAAAATTTACACAGTTGTACTATAAACGTCTGCGAGTGTTCTTAGCTTGGTTTTGTGTCGAGGTACCCCTGATAAATATCGAAAATCGATAATCGAAAAAATCGGGTTATAGAAGGAGTGGTCCGATTTTAATCAAATTTTATACACTCATACACAAAGACATAAGAAACGATATTCAGAAGATTCAAGGTTGCAATTCTTACAATAGTGAAGAAAATCGATAATATATATATATATATATATATATATATATATAATGCAAGATGTTTGTGTGTGTGTCTGTTTATCTGTCTGTATGTCATTTATACAAATCCACAATTTTTATCCGATTCTCACCAAACTTCACACAAATATTCTTTTGGCTGAGTCTGAGCTCCAGGACCATAGATTAGTTTTAAATCTTTCATTACATCCGAGCAACGCCGGGCTATACTGCTAGTGAATCGATAGATACGAATAGACTGAGATAAATATGAATTTTTGATATTGACAGTGATGAAGAGGTATCGATAAGATACATTTTGAAATCATGCCCATATATATATATATATATATATATATAAAGAGAGAGGGAGGGAGGAGTGAGAGAGAGTGAGTTGATTTGTGATAGTTTTGGACGCCACGATGTTTTTTCAGTTGTTTTACTGATAGGAGATATTTTGGCAAATTGTTTTTGCTCGATGTCGGGATGGAGATAGAGCATTGATAGTTTTAGTGCAAAGAATTTGTCATTTTAACTGAGCAGATTCATGCCGACTTCGAAGTTTCGTCAGAACACCGTTATGATGTTTTCACTCATCAGGACTTTTTTTTTCGTTTTTTTTTTTGTTTTGTTTCGTTTGTTTTTGTTTGTTTTTTGCTGTTTGAGTACCGGTCCCCTTTCCTATTCATAAGACGCCTAGTCTAATTTGATATATTTTGGGAGCGGCCACGCTTGTATTTAGTTGATTTTTTATATGTTTATTTTTATTGTGCACGTGTTTGATTTCTTTTATTTAATTTCTTATATATATATATATATATATATATATATATATATATATATATATATATATAATGGTTCTTTTCTTAAAACTGCACAATTGCATGTGCATCAAATGAATTTATAAATATTTAATAATTACTTATATTGCAGTTTCATCAATGAAAGAATAAAGAAAATTTAGTGTGATTCGGACGAGTTCGTTTTTGCTTCCTTGCTTGTAAAATTTTGCAAGGTAATAATAAAAAAAGAAACATTCGATTTTCATTTAGAATTATCCACTTGGCAATAAATACTAAAAATAGTATGAAATACATAATTTCTTTTCAACTATTGAGGTGGCCTAATAGTTATGGCCGGTAGTGTATATTAGTCATCCACATACAAGCCTGTTTCGCTGTATCACAGCTCATCAGTGTTGCTAAACACATCCACTTGCTTATGGCCGGGATCGAAACTCGACCGATTTGGTGTTAGTCGGAGTCGCTACCCACTAAGCCATAGGCGCATAAAATCAGAGAAGGACAATTTTAACGCGTTGTATCCAAGCAGTGTATACACACGCCAGTCACCGAAAGAACTCAATTCATTTCTGAAGAGTCGCGCATATTCGCAGAAGTGGAAACTGTTTTTTAAAATTTTCTTCTCTAGAGAGCTCAATCGTAATGAGAGCATAATATATTAGTCATTCACATATATATATATATATGATAAGACATAGATATAAATATACAACAATATTGTATATAAGTCAGTTAAGTGCCATACGTGATACACGCTTAGGCGATCATGTCTCGAAAGAAACATGACTGACTGGGCAGAAGATTATCCCGCAGTAGGTTGCCATTGCTTTCTGCAAGATGCGGTAGACTGGTTGCCTGCCAAGGCTATAGAACCTAATCTGTCCTGTTATTTAACCCATAACTGGAAGGAAGAGACAGATTAAAACCTTTCCCAAGGGTATTTGCGTGTAAGTGAATGCAATGAATTCAACTGCAATTCGAACTCGGCTTCCCGATTTCTCGTTCCGAGCTGATATCCACTGCACCACAACGCACATTGTATATATCCATCCTTTTAACAAAGATCTTTTTGCCCAAATGTTACAGCGATTCTATTTAATTTTTTTTTTTCAAGTTGTTAATAGGCCAAACATGAAGATATTACAACCACAAAATGAATTCAAATTTTTCAGGAAACAATTAAAATGAAGTTGAATGTTTCATGCAATCCTCTGTGGTGTTACCTGATGAATATTACTTAGCAACAAAGAATGATTTATATTGTTCATAAAAAAGTAAAACATAAGATTAAAATGTCTCCCACGTTGAACAAATTTAGACATTCATTCATGACAGATAAGCACTATCAGATCTAATATTTAACAGAAGAATTTTGGTAACGCCATGATGTCCGTTGTAGTGCAATGGATATCGGCTCGGAACGAGAAATCGGGGAGCCAAGTTCGAATTGAAGTTGAATTCATTGCATTCACTTACGCGCAAATACCCTTGGGAAAGGTATTAATCCGTCTCTTCCTTCTAGTTATAGGTTAAATAACAGGACAGATTGTGTTCTATGGCCTTGACTGGCAACCAGTCTACCGCAGAAAGCAATGGCAACCTACTGCGGGATAATCTTCTGCCCAGTCAGTCATGTCTCTTTCGAGACATGATCGCCCAAGCGTGTTTCACGTATGGCACTTAACTAACTGACATGTAAATTTTCAAGGAAATCGGTTCAGCCGTTTCATAGTCTGTAGGTAACGGGGACACACACACACAGAGACAAAGTTCCATTTATAAATAAGTTTAGATTTTAATAATTTAAAAATTTTAATTTTCCATACATTTTTTATGTACATGTAGTATTTGAATATTTAAATTTTTAAGACTCCTAATTTACGCCCCTTTAATTTCCCCCTTGGATTTTATTATTATTTATTTTTATTTTCAATTTTTAAATTTTAAATTTAAATTTTAAATTTTTATCTATTTGCAACCGTAAAATATTTAAATTTTTAATCTTATTATTAAAAAAGCAATAGCTTAACTTTACAAGATTTAATTCCCATGAACATCGAGTGAATTTAAATTCAGTTTTATTAAACTGTCAGTTTGAAATATACACCTGAAGAATGCAAAACGCATGAAACTCTGAGTCCTGCCAGAGACGTAGAATAATATATATATATATATATATATATATATATATATATATATATATATATATATATATAATAGAACATGTACAATCTACCACAGAATTGTACATTTTGTTTCGACATTGAAAGAACAATATCTCATCAGACAGTTATTAATAATGGTAATAAACGTTATTTGTAATAGATTGTAGTTTTTACATGTTCTAAAGTATAATTTATAACAAATATTCATTGCTCTATTTTTATACTGAGTACTGTTTTAAATTAATATTTTGAACATTGCAAATATTTTCTTCGTTTCTTATTCATTACACACACACACACTCACACACACACACACACACACACGCACACACACACATATATATATATATATATATATATATATATATATATATATATATATATATATATAATACAGTTTTATTCATAGATTGAGCAGTTTTAGTTACACCTGAATAATAATACTATATACATATGTACACCCTCCTCATATGTATTTTTATTAATTTATGTCATTATATACATATACGTGTGTGTGTGTGTGTGTGTGTGTGTGTGTGTGTGTGTGTGTGTGTGTTTTATTAAAAAGGTGTAATGGTTAAGGTTTTGTATCATTTTTCATCTGATCTTATAATTGTTTGCTTTTTTGCTTTTTTTTTTTTTTGAGGAAAAATTATATAAAAATTGTCCAAATGTTTTGTTTCTCCGAGCGCTTTCAGCTATGCTTTTAGCCATTTTCGAGGATGAATGTTATTTTACGTAAATATTATTATTATCAGTGTTTTCACAATTGTTATTACTCAGGTTTGAAAAAAAATCTAATATGATAATCAAGTAAATAACAATTTGCAAATCCGTTGTTGACGTGTGTTTGTTTAGCGTTATGGAGTCCTTTGAAGAATACTGATCGAGAGGAGGAATTTTCGTAGAGTCTCGTGAGGAAATTTTTAATGACTATGATTTCATATCTAACAGGACATTGACTAATGAAATTAGGGTGACAGTGATTTTTACTGGTTTGTTTTTTTATTTACAGAAGTTATGAAAGTGTTATTACGAGACTCTAAGAGAACGTCTTAGAACGAGAGTTTTTTTCATTTTTTGTTTGTTTGTTTTTTCTCTAAGCTCATACGTGAAGTTGAGGACGGTTTTTTTTTTCGAATGCAGATTTAAGGTTATCGATTTCGTTTTTGTTCTGAGGAAGAATGAAAATATCATCTAAATAGCAGACGTATAACAAGACAGAAAGTGCGACACTGAGACTGAAGGCGAATTGGCTTGGCGAAAGAAGCATTCCAGAAGTTGAGTAAAGTATTAAGAAACAGGACAATTTCACTAGAAACAAAGAGGAGAGTGCTGGATTGCTATATGATGTCGGTTCTTCAATATGGCAGTGAATGTTGGACAATATCTTCGAAAAACTGAAGCAACTGCCATGTGGTACTACAGAAGGATGCTGCAGATATCATGAACCGAGCAATGACGAGGTTTTGGAAAGGTTGGAGACCAAAAGGAAATGAATACTGAGCATCAGGAAGAGACAACTAAAGTTTCTGGGACATGCAATGAGGAAGGAGGGCTTGGAGAACCTGTTACTAACATGCCAGATAGAGGGGAAAAGAGACAGAAGAAAGCAGCGGATAACATATTTGAAGGACCTGATCAGGTGGATGACAGAACGAGGGTTGCATGGTGCAACAGGAGAAAACGTGCTAAGAGCCACCAGTGACAGGGAGATGTGGAAAGGCATGATCGCCTACGTCCTGAAAGGACATGGCACATAAAAGAAGAAGAAGAATTTTTTTTAAGTGTGTTTTCTGTGGGACATGTAAAAATTAGAAAATCATGGACCAAAAGGATTTCCCATACTTATGCCGTTAGTTTGTGTGTGAATGCGGCCTTCATAGTCGTAAAATGGAGCCTTGCTGGTACATGCGAACAGGAGATTTTTTAGTGTGTGGGGATTGATAGCTGGTGGTAATATAAACCGTATGTTTATATACAAAGTTAATGATTATGTCGATGGTTTTAGCGGCAGGAAATAAGTGAATAAGTTTTCGACGTCTAGGGATGTGAGGGTGCTTGGTTATGGGTTGTGGATGTGAAGGAATTCGTGAGTTAACTTAATACTGTAATTGATAGGTAGGTATGGGGTGATAGTATCATTGAGGAATTTAGACAATTGGTATATGGGGGTGGGGATCTGCGAGATTATAAGTCGTAAAGAGTATCCAGGTTTATGTAGTTTGATGTTACCATAAATATCCGGGTTCAAAAACATAACTTATTTTGTTATTTTCAAGGATCCTATAACGGCATTAATAGAAGCTATGAGGTTGTTAACGTTTGTTTTTAGATATTCGATGAGGTACCTATTTAGTGGTGTGAATTTTGATCGAGCGTCTAGGAGGTGCTGTAATTTTTAATTCTAATTAATAACACATACGACTATTCTACATTATACATAACACTACATACATTCTGTTACTCGTAAAATAACATTCATTCTCGAAAATGGCTAAAAGTATAGTCGACAGTTTATCATTTTCAAAACTGATTTCGTAAAATTACTTAACTATATTGTCTTTGTAAGATACGAAAAGAGAACAGATATTAATTCTTCGAAAAATCAGGAAGATACGTGTTTAAAAGTATTATTTCGGTTTTATTTGATTCTGAGTTCTTTGTGGTCGAACCGTCTAAGACATCATCAGATCAATCTACGAGTTCCCCGAGAGGGTGCAAGCTCGAAACCTACCGGAGTTAGCATTTTTCCTAAAAAAATTTCTCGATTATTCAGGCCAGTAGATTGAAATACATATACTAATAAATCATAAGTACAACAAAGTATATACTCAAATACGAGGATACATTAAAATTTTTAAACAAATAAGTTATATATATATATATATATATATGTATATGTATATGTATATATATGTATATGTATATGTATATGTATATGTATATGTATATATGTATATATATATGTATATGTATATATGCATATATATTTGTATATGTATATATGTATACGTATATATGTATATATATTTGTATATGTATATATGTATATATTTGTACATGTATATTTATGTATGTATATTTGTATATTTTTAAATGTATATATGTATATTTGTATAAGTATATATGTATATATATACTTATATATATATATATATACATATATATATGTATGTATATATATGGATATATGTATATGTATATATGTATATATATATACATCAACAAATATGTATAAATGTATATATATATGTCTATATGTATGTATATATATGTATGTGTATATATATGAATATGTATATGTATATATATATATGTATATATATATGTATCTGTATATATATATGTCTATATGTATGTATATATATGTATGTGTATATATATGAATATGTACATGTATATATATGTATGTATATGTATGTATATGTGTATATATGAATATGTACATGTATATAGATGTATGTATTTGTGTATATATCTTTATGTATATATATATATATATGTATATGTATGAATATGTACATGTATATATATATATATATATATATATATATATATATATGTATATGTATATATTTATATATATATGTGTTTATATATATGCATATATATATATATATACTAGCAGCATAGCCCGGCGTTGCTCGGATGTAATGAAAGCTTTAAAACTAATCCATGGTAATGGATCTCAGACTGTTTGGACGTTGGCACGAAAGACTAAAAAGCAATAGCTGCTTCTAGTTAAACGAAACCGTAGACTGAAAGAAAAATGAATGGATGTAAATCAAATTTTGGTTTCCTGGTATTGATATCAAATGTTCTGCACTATTGTAAGAACTGCAACCTTGAAACTTCTGAATATCCTTTCTTATGTCTTTGTCTATGAGTGTATCAAATTTGATTAAAGTCGGACCACTCCTTCTATAAACCGATTTTCTCGATTATCGATTTTCAATATTTATCGAAGGAACCTCGACACAAAACCCCGCTAAGAACACTCGCAGACGCTTATAGTACTACTGTGTCAATGTGTCAATTTTCAAGAAAATCGGTTCAGCCGTTTCGGAGTCTATAGGTAAAGGACACACACACACACAGAAACACACACACACAAATTTCATTTTAAAAATAAGTTTAGATATATGTGTATGTATCTATATGTAAGTGTGTATATATATGTATACGTGTAAATATATGTGTATATATATACGTGTGTATATATGTGTGTATGTATATGTATATATATATATGTGTATATATGTGTGTATATATAGATATGTGTATATATACATATGTGTGATAATATATAAATGTTTGTATATATATGTGTGTGTGCCTATATATGTATATACATATATATGTGTATATATATATGTGTGTGTGTATATAAATATATGTGTTATATATATGTCTGTATATATGTATATATGTGTATATATATATATATGTATGTGTATATATTTACATATATATGTGTGTATATATGTGTATATATATGTATGTGTATATATTTATATATATGTATACGTATATGTATATATTTATATATATGCATGTGTATATATATATATGTATATATATGTATGTGTATATATGTATATACATGTATATATGTATATGTATATATGCATATTTATATATGCATATGCATATATCTATGTATATCTGTATATATATATATGCATATTTATGTATATATATATGTGTATATATATCTATATATATGTGTATATATATATGTATACATCTATGCGTATATATATATGTATACATGTATATGTATATATATGTATATATATATGTTGATATATATATATGTATGCATGTATATATATGTATATATATATATGTATATATGCATGTGTATATATATGTATACATGTATATATATATATATGTATATGTATATGTATACATATGGATGTATATGTATATGTATACATATTTATGTATGTATATGTATACATATGGATGTATATGTATATGTATACATATTTATCTATATATATGTATATGTATATATGTATATATATGTACATGTTATATACATATATATATATATGTATATGCATATATATATTTATGTATAGTTATACAGATGTATATATATATTTATATATGCATATATATATTTATGTATATATATATGCATACACTTACATATATATATATATATATATAGGTATACATATATATATATATATATATATAGATTCTTATATGTATATATATGCATATATATAGATATACTATATATATATATATATATATATATATATATATATATATATATGTATATGTATACATCTATATAGATCTACTTATATATATATGTACTAGCAGTATAGCCCGGCATTGCTCGGATGTAATGAAAGCTTTAAAACTAATCCATTGTCCTGGAACTCAGACTCAGCCGAAAGAAAATTTGTGTGAAGTTTGGTGAGAATCGGATGAGAATTTTGGATTTGTATAAAGGACAGACAGATAGATAAACAGACACACACACAAACATCTTGCCTGCTATATTTATACATATTACCGATTTTCTCCACTAAGATCTGCAACCTTGAAACTTCTGAATGTCGTTTCTTATGTCTTTGTCTATGAGTGTATCAAATTTGATTAAAATCGGACCACTCACTTCTATTACCCGATTTTTTTTTAATTATCGATTTTTGATATTTATCGGAGGTATATCGACACAAATCCTAGCTAAAAACACTCGCAGATGCTTATAGTACAACTGTGTAAATTTTCAAGAAAATCGGTTCAGCGGTTTCGGAGTCTATAGGTAACGGATACACACACAGACACACACAGACACACACACACACAAAGTTCCATTTATAACTAAGTTTAGATATGTATACATATATATAGATATGCTTATATATATATGTATATGTATACATATATATAAATATACTTGTAAAATATGTATATGTGTGTATATATATATATATGTGTGTATATATATGTGTGTGTAAATATTTATATGTATCCATATATACAGATATACTTATATATATGTATATGTATCCATATATATATAGATATACTATATATATATATATATATATATATATATATATGTGTGTGTGTGTGTATGTGTACATATATATATATAGATATATATATATGTATATGTATTCATAGATATATAGATATACTTATATTTGTATGTATATGTATACATATTTATATACATATACTTATATATATGTTACATATATATATATATATATACATATACTTATATACATGTATACATATATATACATGTACTATATATATATATATATATACTAGCATTATAGCACGGCTACATATATATATATATATATATATATATACATACATATATACATTTATACATATATATACATGTACTTATATATATATATATATATATATATATATATATATATATACTAGCATTATAGCACGGCGTGTGTCGGGTGTAATGAAATCTTTAAAACTAATCCATGGTCCTGGAGCTCAGACTCTTTGGACGTTGGCACGAAAGACTAAAAAGCAATACTTGTTTCCAGTTAACGCGAAACCGTAGACTGAAAGAAAAATCAATGGATGTAAGTCAAACTTTGATTACCTGGTATCGATATTAAGTAAGTTTTTTCTTCGTAAACTGAATTTTGCCGGATAATTTTAAATTAAAACAATAAATGATTTATATTTCCCGATGAGTTCTGCGTTTAACTAATAAAAAAGTAAATCGCAGAAAATTAACATTTATTAAAATTTCATGAATTTACGTGGAGTGGGGATCAGAGTTTAAAAAAACAATTTTTGATCAATATTTTAAAAAATAATAATTTCAGAAATAATTTTATTCATTTGTGAATGAGTACTGAAAGTTTCATTAAAATCCGACAATTATTTGATTTTTGCGAGAATTTCCAAATTAATGTGTCTGTCACCGAAAAAGTGAGTTACGTAAAAATAACAGTTACGTAATCGATTGTAAACAATCGTAAGATTTTCATCGATTTTCTGCAACGCTAACTCAAATCAAAATAAAATTTTCTGCCAAAATTTCGAACATGTTAAAAGGGATTAAAAAATTGTATAAAATAAATAAAAATTACTTTGATCTTTCCTCTTAATACTATTATAAACATTTTGATAGAAAAAGTATATATATATATATATATATATATATATATGGCTTGCCTCTCGTATTCGAGGATACCCGTCTACCAGCTAGCTAATCACTATTGCAGACACCCGATCAAGCACATTTGTGTTTATTCAACATCCACAGATCCCACCTGTGTTTTTTTTCTTTTTTTTTTCTTTTTAATCATATCACACCGAGCAAGGCGGTAACGCCACTGATGTGCAGAGGGTTACGTAAGAGTGAAAAGATTGGAAATGAGAAAGCCAGAAACCACATCCTAAACAAGGAAACAAAGGATAAACCTCTACACCTGTTCAATAGACGTGGGTGGAGTGTCAAACCGGGCGATAGTGTTTATACTGCAACTATGCTGAGCGGACTTTAGTTACAGTTTCTAGGGGAGAGCACGTTATCTACGACTAAGTCAAACCCTCGGTCACAATGTCAGCTGTTACATCAACCATTGACAACTCCTCAAAGGAAGCCGTCTACCCAATTTCACTCACAAGGTTTGGGTGCCACACACTGGGATCGCCTCCTCCAGAAGTCACCTTCCTGACAAAAAGACCACGGAGAGATTCGAACCCGGGATTTATGGTCAGAAAGCGAGCATTCTAACACGCGCGCATATAATAGAGATATGCAGCATTTGACGACGAATGCTGACGTCACCGCAAAATGTCGCATGCAGAGCTAATGCTTGCTACGAATGTGAGATCCATTTTCGAATTACTGCCTGGGAATAATGACAAATATCGAAAGTTTGAAACTATCAGATCATTTAAGATCGGTGATAATGTCTTCTTTTAAAAGATTTAAAGCCGGAAATGAATATTGGCAGGAAGGAGAATTATTTATCGCCTTGGTAGGATGATAATTTCTTCACGATGCTTTTAAAATATTTATTCCTAAAACGAATATTTCAAAGCAACTCTAAGCAAAAGCGTGATACGACTAAAACGTTTTGCCTTTGGAAAGGGTATCAACTAAAGAAAGTAAATATCTAATGAAAGCAGTATTGTGGAGATGAAACACCGCTACAGAATGACTTGGACTCGTCCAAAAAACAAAAAAGAACACCCACAATAAAGTGGAAAATTCTAAAAGAAGCTAAAACATGTAAGTCCTTAAATGAATCATGTTCATTATGTCTAGACGAAAAACTATATGTTATTAAATCACTTAAGAATAAAAATCTATTAAATAAACGCAATGAGATAAATGTCATATATAGACATTGAAAAATGTTCACATTAGAATATGTATATAAAACTCTAAATAAAATAACATGCATATAACCAATAAGTGACTTAAGGAACATAATTACTGTCGAAATATCAAAATAAAGTAAATTGGTACATAAAATTGTTTATAATTTTTTTTTATAAAAAAATTCACAATAAATAAATCGATATTAGAAAGATGGGATAAGGTTAGCAGGAAGTAAATCAGGAAAAAATAAAAACGTTACTTATAAATCAAAGGTTTTGAAAAAATTAGAACTAGAAAAGCACTGATAAAAAGAATAAAGTTCTTCTCATTCTTCACCCCTTTCTTGTTCTCCTGGAGAGGAGACCAAAGTGATAAGAAAGTGAAAAGGACAGTCTTGGTACTAAATGGGCACATCACATCAAAGACAATAAGTGAGAAGCAATAAAAGGAAACGGAGAAAAGATAAAATTAGGTTAAAAACCGGTTGACATCTTGACCGTTAGGGAGGAAAAAGAAGAAAGGAGGAAAGGTAGGAAAGAAAAAAAGAGGAAAAAAGAGAAAAAGTTAGTATGTATTCTTTGGGGCCAAATTCCAAAATGAATTTTCTCTCTGAGTAGTTGAAAGGAATACACAGTAAATTTTATATCTTCCCACATACATAAACAGCAAACCAAAGGTTTTTCATATTTAAACGTACATCATTTGCACAACCAACATTGCCTGATGAAGAGAATCTATCTCGAAACATAGAAATTTTCATGTCGCTATGCACAATTAATTCATAACTATATATATATATATATATATATATATATATATATATATATATATATATATTATGAAATAGAATATATGTATGTATATTTAGCTACCTCCACTTATTTTCAATAACGAACTTTTAAATTGAATTTTTACGAATAAAAATTTCTTGAAACTTTTATTTTAGTTTTAATTAAAAGCTAAATGATTAAAATGTATTTAGATTTTTAATTTTAATTTTAATTTTTCTCTACATGTAATCCTAGAATATTTAAATTTTTAATTTTGTTATTAAAAAAATCAGTAACTTAACTTTATAAGATTTAATTCCTATGAATATAGAGTGCACTTAAATTCAAATCAAACTGTCAGTTTGAACTATGCATCTGATGACTTCATAACGCATGAAACTCCGAGTTTTGCCATAGACATAGGACAGTGTGTATTTTTATTAATATTAATTTCCTCTCGCTTGTCAATTGAGCACTATAGGGTGGGGTAGATTTTATTAAAACAGGAACTACTTTCAGCTTTACGCTACGTTCTTTGGTTAAGGAATTGAACGCAGTTCGGTTCGACTCTCAGTTACTGGCGGTTTGTTTACATTCTGTGAATAACCTGTTATGAAAGCTGCCTTTCACTGCCGAACGCCGATAGCGCAGTGGAAAGATGTCTGTCTGATGACGAATCAGTCCGATTTCGATCCCGGCTTGAAGCAAATGGTTAATCTAAATTAACTGAAGAGCTTGGATATAGCGAAACAGGCGTGTCTGCAAATGATTATATATGTATGTATGTATGTATGTATGTATGCCGCATTCACCCTAGTCGGGTTGAGCGGGCTTCCTCCCTGACGGAGCAAGTCTCATTGGGATTTGTTTAAGGGCAGGGTCCCAAGTCCTACCCCGTTATTTAACCCATAACTGGAGGGAACGGACGGATTAATACCTTTCCCAAGGGTACTAGTGCGCAAGTGAGTGCAGTGTGCTCGACTGAAATTGGAACTCGGCTCACCGATTTCCCCCTCCAAGCCGACATCCACCGCACCACAACGCACATCCGTGAACGCTAACAGCACCTGGTATTCCTAAGTGGTCACCCACGTAAGTACTGACCAGGCTTATATGATTATATATGTATATATATACCTTTTAATTTTTCAAAAACTGTATCTACTAAGATATAAGTATTTATTAAAAATAATGTTCAAACAAATCAATTTATATATATATATATATATATATATATATATATATATATATTGTTTAATTTTAAAAAAGGGTATCTACTCAGATACGAGTAACTATTAAAAATAATATTCAAACAAATATATATGTATGATGAAATAGTATATACTAGCAAAAATACCCGGCAACACAATTATTGAAATGATTTCTAATTTAGTTATGTTCCTGGGATGTGCGTTGTGGGGCAGTGGATATCGGCTTGGAACAAGAAATCTTAGACCCGACTTCGAATTCCTGTTGAATTTCTTGCATTCACTTAAGCGCAAATCCCCTTTGGAACGCTACGCAAAAAGTAATGGCAACTAACCGCAGGAAAATCTTCTGCCCAGTCACTCATGTTACTTTCAAGACATGATTATCTGGGCAATCGTGTATCATGTATGGCACTTAAGTGATTATATATATATATATATATATATATATATATATATATATATATATCATCTCACCCCAAGCAAGGCATTCTACTGCCACTGTTGCGCAGGGGGTTACATAGGGGAAAGTGATGAGAAAGAAGGGTTAGTTATAGAAAATGTCAGGAGGAGGGTAATAGACAGATGAGGACACCGAGGGTGGGGGTGGAGTAGATGGAAAAAGGGCTTGAGAGAATGGATGCGAGTTAGTGTGATAGGAGATGTCTATTGACCTTACATTTAAATTCCTGGAGATTGTAGCTGTCGGGGAAGCAAGTTATATGGAAGGGAATTCCACAGGCGGGAAGTGCGAGAAAAGAATCTGTTACAGTAGAAATTGCGGTTACATTTTATCGGTCTCACTGTAAAAGGGTGGGACCTAGTTGCTAATCTAGTAGCTCATGTAAATTCATACCTAGGGGGTAACAGCGAGCTAAGTTCATTGGAGTAGAAGCCGTGAAAGTATTTGTAGAAGAGGCACAAGGAAGCCACGTCACGCCGGTGAGAGAGCGACTGCAGCCGAGCTGCTAAGTCAGTATCGATCACACTGCAGATTCTCCGTTCGATTTTGTCAACAATCCCGAGGTGAATAGCAGGGGCACCCGACCAGATATGGCAGCGGGCGGATGGTAGATTTATATATGTGCAGGATGGACTCAGACGGGAAAATACTTCCTGGCCCTGCACAGTGAACCGACCTTCTTGGCAGCGGATTTAGCAATAGATTCGATATAGTCAGTCCACTTGAGGTCCGCTGAGAGTGTGAGGCCAAGGAGGCGTAGTGTTTTACTCTCAGGGAGGCTAGCCTGTTCCATGCTAATGGAGGTTAGGAGCGATTGTCTATGATGGTTAATAGCCATTTCTTTCCCCAGTCCACGACGGATTGGAGGTCCTTTTCACGCTCGGCAGCTAGGTTCGCTTTGTCAACCTCAGCAGTTTTTTTTTATTTAGACGAGTGTAAACAGTGGTGTCGTCGGCGTACATGCCTACTTGTGATCTTATAACATCGAGGATATCGTTAATGTGGATCAGAAAAAGCGTAGGAACCAGAATAGAGCCTTAAGGGACACCCGCGTCCGTATGGTAGTTTTGGGAGGCATGTCCGTTTAATACTACCTTCACTGTGCGATTAGAGAGGAATGACTGGATTGGGCCAAACAAATGTCCAGTTATACCATAGCTCCGCAGCTTGCGTAGGTCAGCATGCCAGACCCTGTCAAACGCTTTGGAAATATCCAGGGCAATTGTATATATACTCAGTGATGGTCGTTAGCATATCAGCAGTAGATCTGGTGAAGCGGAAACCATACAGGGGCTCCCATGTTAAGTGATGCGAGGGCGAAAGACCCTGCCCACGTTGCTAATGATATGGATACCCTCTGTGCGGTATTAAGAGATGTGCGACAGGCTGGGGCCATTTGACTGGATGTTCTTCGTGGTCAGACGTACGAGCGGATCTCGGCCTTCCTCAATCCATAGTTTGCGGTGACACGAATCCTGCCTCTGTAACTTGATGATGAACAAAGGATGACTCGACAGACTTGGGTCTGGAAACAGCCATGCAACTTCACGTTCATGGGTTCGTATGCAAAAATAATATCCGCCTGATAATGATGTATGAATATTCTGCCATTGCTAAATGGAATAATTTTTCAGTTTACTCACTACTAAACACATTAAACATTGAAGACAGACGAGCCTCATATATACACGAATAACAAGTGTAACCTAGTCTAAATGGCAACATAACGCCATCTACCGGAAACTTACTTTAAACTTAATAACAGAAGAACGAAGGATTTGCGGACATATGTGTCATATATGAATAAAGTGTCGCTGCCGACATCTGAGTTTGAACACGGATCGCCAGAGAACAAACATAGCCGACCTCGTTTTGATGTAATTAGAGGAATCGTGCTGCTGGAATCACGTGACGTTGTAAAAATAATATATGTATGGGTACGTAATAAGCATTCGGCAGAAAAGAAAAAGATCTGACAGTATTTTTCGAAGGCGATATTTCTAGAATATGTGACTTTACAAACATATGTTTATATGGACATTCGTTCTTGTTTTGGTATGAGGAAGCTGCTTCTAAAGTTTTCAAAAGTATTTCGATGTACTCTGTATATGATGAAATAGGGCATATACACTACCGGCCATAATTATTAGGCCACCCCAGTGTTTTTAAAAAATGATGTATTTCATACTAGTTTTTTAGTATTTATTGCCAAGTGAATAATTGTAAATGAAAATAGAATGGTTCTTTTGTTAATACTGCACAATAACATGTGCATCAAATGAATTTATAAATAGTTAATAATTACCTATATTGCAGTTTCATCAATGAAAGAATGAAGAAAATTTAGTGTGATTCGGACGAGTGCATCTTTGCTTCCTTGTCTTGTAAATTTTGAAAAGTGATAATAACAAAAGAACCATTCTATTTTCATTTAGAATTACCCTCTAAAAATAGTATGAAATACATGATTTCTTTTAAAAAAACTCGGGTGGCCTAATAATTATGACCGGAAGTATATATATATATATATATATATATATATATATATATATATATATATAGTGAAAGAGGATGTGTGTGTTTATATATATATATATATATATATATATATATATATATAATGAAATAGGATGTGTTTATCTCTCTCTCTCTCTCTCTCTATATATATATATATATATATATATAATGAAATAGGATGTGTTTATCTCTCTCTCTCTCTCTCTCTATATATATATATATATATATATATATATGATGAAATCCGATATGTGCGTATATATATATATATAAACAAGTTGTCATTATCACACTAAGCTATAAAACACTTTAAAAAGGATCATATTTTATTAATAAAACGGGATACAAAAAGTATCACAACGTTTAAAATTTAAGGTCCCTTTCAACCTACCCTTTTTCAGAACAAAAATCGTAGGTAATTTAAGACTAAGCAGCTAATAAGAAAACATTTTATTAGCAACTTAAATTAAAACGTAAACTAATTGAATGATAAGGGGAGTGAAAAAAATATATCCACCGTTAGGTAATGGCTTCTCCGAAAACGGCCAATTTGCGTTTTAATTCTCGCTGTATGCACATGGTAGATCTCTGTATGTTGATAATAAAAGACTCCAATGTATCCAAGTGGAGCCTGTTCCGTGTCCTGTGAAATACAGAAAAAAATCATGAGAATAACTCGTCCTGCAAGTACAGAATTTAATAAGTGCTCGCCAATTGCGGAAACATGAATCTGCGAACACCGAGTCATGTCTACGCACCAGACCCGGGACATGTTGGACAATTCAAACCTCCAATCTCTGGATAGTCCCTCCCACCTCGCATCAGCACTTATATTGAGATACAACTAAATTGCTTTGATGGGCAGGCAAAACATCCTTACGGCAAGGAGAGAAAGTTGTAAAAATGCTCCGGATCATAACGACATTGAAACACCGATTAATGGAAATAGAAATTTTATTGGCATAAATCTGACTAATGGGACCAATCCACGGTAGTCTGACATTTAGATGACCCATAGATTTTAGTTTCATTCATATTTTTCGTTCAGTGGCAGATGTAATAACATATTCATGATAGTCATTCATCTAAACTTATTTATAAATGGAACTCTGTGTGTGTGTGTGTGTGTGTGTGTGTGTGTGTCCGTTACCTATAGACTCGGCTGAACCAATTTCCTTGAAAATTTACACAGTTGTAATATAAGCATCAGCGAGTGTTCTTAGCTAGGTTCTGTGTCGAGGTACCCACGATAAATATCGAGAATCGATAATCGAAACAATCGGGTTATAAAAGGAGTGGTCCGATTTTAATCAAATTTGACACACTCATGGGCAAAGATATAAGAAACGATATTCAAAAGGTTTCAAGGTTGTAATTCTTACAATCGTGAAGAAAATCGATAATATATATATATATATATATATATAAGGTAAGATACCGGGTCTAATCAAAATCAGTTTTGCAGTCCTTTTATTTTAGTTTTTGCTTCAAGTTTGGCTCTAAGTAGGTATAATTGTAGTTCTTAACCTCAGCCATGATACCATTTACTCAGAGGACTTATTTAGCCTTCAAAATTCAGTTTACGATGAAAAAGACTTATTTGATATCGATACCAGGAAATCAAAATTTGACTTACATCCATTCATTTTTCTTTCAGTCTACGGTTTCGCTTTAACTGGAAACAACTATTGCTTTTTTAGTCTTTCGTGCCAACGCCCAAAGAGTCTGAGCTCCAGGACCATGGATTAGTTTTAAAGCTTTCATTACACCCGAGCAACGCCGGGCGATTCTGCTAGTCAGAAATATTTGTTTAATTTTCTTTAGCTCAGCATCGAGTTTGCACTCAGATCATAATGTCAGAACCCGATGAGTAAAACAGCTAATAAGATTGATTTTTCTGAGCAAAAGAGTTAAATACAGCCTCCAAAAAAAGTGGGTTTACTATAAACACTAGTAAGAAAGCATGAAACTGTTCTTTCTACTAGTACATCCAGGAAAGGTAACCGATTGTTTGTTTTTTCTACCTCCATAGTATATTTTAACGCAGGATGGAAATTATTCAAATGTAAAAAGAACCCTTCCGCCTTACGAATAAAGAAAAGCCGTAAACATATCGTGAACGTAGCGAAAGTAACAATAGAGCTTAGCAATCTTATCAAAAAGCTGTCTCTCATGAAACCAACAGAAATGTTGGCCATTAAAGGAGCCAATGGACTATCCGTAGCTACTCCATTTATTTGTCGATGTATGCAATTATCGAAGCTGAAGGGGGCCGCCTCTATCAACTCGACAAAGACTCTCTCAGGAAAAGATGGAGACTTTTGGGGGCCACGATACAAAATGTCGGCACAAATATCAATTGTTTCATCAATTGGGACATTTGTGAACAGACTTGATAAATCGAAGAAGACGTTCCATTTAGACTCATTTTGTCTATGCTGGGTTCAGCCCAACACAGCCTGGCTAAGTGTCAGGGTTAGGGTTATTGATCCGGTGTTAGCATTCTATTCGGACTATTCTGTGCCTGATTCGTTTCAGTTCGCTAAATATATGCGAAAATTGAAACTTAACTCCGACACTGAGTATTTTTGTGTTTTTTTCGATATATCAAGTCTGTGTGTCTGAAAAAATTCTAATCTAAATCTAAACTTATTTATAAATGGAACTGTGTGTGTGTGTGTGTGTGTGTGTGTGTGTGTGTGTGTGTGTGTGTGTGTGTGTGTGTGTCCGTTACCTATAGACTCTGAAATGAAGATTTACACAGTTGTACTATAAGCGTCTGCGCGTGTTCTTAGTTAGGTTTTGTGTCGAGGTACCCCCAATAAATATGGATAATCGAAAATATCGGGTTATAGAAGGATTGGTCCGATTTTAATCAAATTTGATACACTCATAGACAAATACATAAGAAACAATATTCAGAAGTTTCTTACAATAGTGCAGAAAATCGATGATATATATATAAAAGGCATGATGTTTGTGTGTGTGTGTCTGTTTACCTGTCTGTATGTCCTTTATACAAATCCACAATTTTTATCCGATTCTCACCAAACTTCACACAAATATTCTAATAGTCTATAAATTAATATGACAAAATAAATATCTTATAAATTCAATAATAAACAAAATATACACGCTAAATACATTATCCAGATCAATATGATGCCAAATATTTCTCGACTCGTAGCATACGACAATGAACTTCAACCATGAAACGTACGCGCCATTCCACAGATTAATTTGACACATTGTTTCCAAAGTTTCTTCAATTATTAAAAAAATCTAATGCCTAATGATTGAAATACTGACTTGAGTCTGTTCGAGAAATCTTTAGTGCTTCTTCGTATGTAACATTTTTATAAATTTAGTCAGTCAGTTAGTTAAGTGCCATACGTGAAACACGCTTGGGTGATCATGTCTCGAAAGAGACATGACTAACTTGGCAGAAGATTATCCCGCAGTATTTTTCCATTACTTTCTGCGGTAGACTGGTTGCCAGCCAAGTCTATAGAACCCAATCTGTCCTTTAACTTTAGTACCCATTCTAAAATCATGTGACAAAAAGTTTGGGTGTGTGACTAACGGTTATCCGTGAAGAGAAAAAGACTCTGCGTGCCGAGTTCAAGTTCTGGACCAATTATCTTATCTCTTTAGTGATTGTTGTGCGTATTGAACTCTGAAGCCGTGAACGGTAACCGGCCTAGGAGAGGGAAAACTGGATTAACAATCATGGCGGAGAGGAGAGTAATCATAATCTATGTTCATGGTATAGACATGACATTAAAAAAATGTTTCTCCAGAATAAACAAGGAAATAAATAGCTTCAGTTTATTTTTCTAAAACGTTTTAAAAATGCTCTTATCTTAGTTTTCTTTATGCTACCGAACGACTTGAAACAGAGAAATAGATTGCGGTTCGAATTGAGTAAGTGGAGAGCCGAGTTCGAATTCATTGCATTCACTTGTGTGCTAATACCTTGGGCAAGATATGAACCAACTACGGGTAAATAATAGGACAAACTGTCTTCTATAACCTTGGATGGCAACCGTTTTAGCAAAAGAAAAAATACTCTGAATTCAGAACTGTATGTATAGCACACAGTATGCAGCTAAGAAAACGATAGTTCGCATTGACTAGATGATCCCGGCTTACTATCGACATCTTTTGCTGATTGACTCGATCTATTGAAATACTTTAGAAAATGTTTTAGTCAAAGAAATTTATTCTCTTTATTGAGATATCTTTAAACTACTAGCCAATCCATCTAGTAGAAACAGGTAACACAGTATATTTGTGAGTTTGAGTTTTGTTTTATGGCATATCAACACCTCTGTGGGTTATTCAATACCAAAAAGGTGGAGTTTTAAGGTTTTCTTTTAATGTTCGGTTATAGTGAGAAGGTTGATTAAGTCAAATTTTGATGAAAATTTTTTTCTTATTTTAGAAAACTGAAGATGCCTTCTGAATTTGTATTCAAAAATGTATTGCTGGTAATATTTTTTTTTCTTCAAAAATGTATTGTTTGTAATATTTTTCCTTCAAAAATGTATATTTTTATTTATAAGACAATTTTTATACTTTCATAATGTCTTGACCCCAGTTTGGGGGTTACCTATTTGCCCATAGCTGGGACCCTAACAGATGCTACCACTCCGGGCCAGGGTGTACCTCAGAACAACAGCAATTAAGAGGTGGTTCCATGCTCCTCAGACCCTCCCAATCAGAGGCCTTGCTGCCGGATGCAGTTTACCGTACGCAGGACCATATATTTCTGAATGATTATTTTCTATATAAATCTGTATAGCTTACACTCTCGTTACTCTAAAATTTTCTTTATAGTGCATACTCGTGTCCGAGTTGACATACATTTTTTGCTTTCAAACAGTGGCAATTACGTTCACCAGTCAGAGATTTGTTTTAATCATTTCACTCTAAGCAAGGCCATAAAGCCACTAAGACTGAAAGGGAAAGATAAGAAAATATTAATAACGATCAAGAGCAGTAAAAGTAGAGGAATCAAAAAGAAAATAGCTAACGACTGGTATTGTATTTATATTTTTGAAGATCAATGTTGGATGGAAAGTAGAAAGCCGTAAGAGAGTTTCACAAGCGAGAAGTGCGAGAGAAGAAACTGTTCGCACTTATGGTTACATCTCGCCAATTCGACTGTAAAATGATGAGACCTTGCTGCTAACCTAGTACTGTTCTTAAACTCATGAAGTCTAGGTACCGTAAAAGAAAGTTTATCAGAACAGTTATCATAAAAGTATTTATAGAAAAGGCACAGGAAAGTTACATTACGTCAGTGGGAAAGTGACTTAAGCCTGGGTTCCAGGTCAAGACTTATAATATTACAGATTCTTATTTGAATTTTATAAAGAATCTCTAAATATATAGCAGAAGAACCAAACTATACATGATAGCAATATTCGAAGCATGGGCGACTAGTAGCAAACAAAATGTGCTCTCGAGCAGGGTTCGATTCTGCACCCGCACCGCCTTTGTATAGTTAACCACCGTCTGTTCCGGTGTGCTTGGACGCTCGGCCATTAAAAAGTTTAATCAAATCTTATAGAATGCACAACCTCTCGTTCAAGTCTCGAAAGCCTATATTTTGTTGATAGTCCATATCTGCTGAGTAAAGGTCCCGAGGAAATAATGTCAGATTGAAAATATAATCCATTAGTTCTTTGCCATGAAAATATTTGTAGAAAAGGCAGAGGGAAGACACGTCACGTGAGTAAGAAAGTGACTAAAGTGGAGATATCAAGTCAAGTCCGAACCGATGACATTGCATATCCTTCTTTGGATTGGGTTGAGAATCTCAAGATAAACAGCAGAAGCACTCGACCAGATATGGCAATATTCAATGCACGAACGAATAATAGATTTATAAATATGCAAGATCGATTCTAACGAGAAAAAACTTTCTGAACCGACACAAACACAACAACTTCCGAGCAATAGATGCAGCTGTATTTCCAGGGCCGTGCTTAGGGCCCCTACAGACCCCACAATTGCCGGAGAGGCGCAAATCCCCTGGGGGCCGCAAGGCCTCGGAAAGCTGCAAGGCTCCGCAGATCTATTGTAATTTTAAAAGAATTAACAAAATAATTATTAGGATTAACTGGAAAATTATTATCATACTTGTATGTTGAATTAGACATCTATGAAGTTCAACCCGTCTCTCTCTCTCTCTATCTCTATCTCTCTCTCTCTCTCTCTATATATATATATATATATATATATATATATATATAAATTAAAAAAGGATTAATTCAATGATGTTGAATGACCATTTCGATGTGAAAATGGTCATTCAACATCATTGAATTAATCCTTTTTTAATTTATATTTGCTCTGTAATATTTTATTACATGGAGCTCTCTTCCTGTATCATTTTTTAATATTAAAATAATTTTTTTAATATTAATTAGGATCGGGTTTTTGGAATTTACCTTCCTGCTTTTTTCGCTTGGATTAAAGTATCTGAATTAAATATATATATATATATATATATATATATATATATATATATATATATATATATATTTGATAAAAGCCTTCCGGTCCCAAAGAGGCCTCAAATTATTTGTAATTAAAAAAATGAACTTAAGAGAGAAATAGATTATAGATATCTGTTTCAACATACATACAAGAGCATAATATGTATATACAAACTTTCAGGATGTCATAAAACGTTTAAGAAAATCTAGCGACCCTGACAGTCTGCGAAATTTATAAACAAGAAATATCAACATTGACGCCAGGCAACTTGAGATTTTGGAAAGGCATGTATCGTAAGGCCCGATCCTAATATAAACAACTGGCACTGACCGGGCAAGGCAGTGATCTATATATTAATACTGCAGTACCTACCTACCTACCTCACGAAATATCTGCATTCCGAGAGTATGTTATTTTGATTAAAGTACGATTTATTGTGGGTTCAATATGTTCGGTGGGACGCAAGTTGCATTCTGCGGGTAGAGGGGTCCCAAGGCGCATTCTGCGAAGGAGGGGAGCGATGTTGCTAAGCACGACACTGTATATTTCCTGGAGAGACGGTGCACCATACATTATGTTGATTTGTTCTTGAGTTCTTTTCATTGTCAGACCCAAAGCTCCGACCATAACGAATGATTTAAGTTTTACTTTTAAGTGACACATTTTTTCTAATTTTATTTCCATAGCTTTATATTGGCCTAGTTTTTCAAAAAGCTTTCAATGTTTTTTGTTACTTGGTACGCTCATGTCTATCAATGTGCAAACATTTTTCTTTTCAGTCTTTGATAATAAGGTTTAAGCGATTTACTTGCATTGTTTGATCAGTGACGATAGAAAAATCCCAGATGATGGTAACATCTGCCTCTTCAACTATTCGAGATGATCTTCATACCAGTTTGCAGCTGTTTTTATTGTGATGGCAGATCTTCCAATGCAGATACTGACCTACCCTGTCATCACGGTCTTTTTTTATTCACTTGGGGTGAGTACTGGGCATCCTGAGATAAGGGGATCTGTTCTTTCAGTGTATGAGTCACAGAAACTACATTTGTGGTACATAATGTTGTTGTTGTTATTATTATTATTAACATTTTCTTTTTGTTATTATTTTTTATTCTTATTCGTCTTTATTATTAGTATTCATTTTATTATTATTATTATTATTATTATTATTACTCTTTTAGTATTCTTTTTAAGATTATAATTGTTTATATTTTTCTTTTTTTTATTATTTTATTTTTCTTCTTTTTATAATTTTATTTTTATTATTATTTTATTCTTTTTTATTCTTCTTTTTATTCTTTATTCTTTATTATTATTATTATTATTATGTCATTTTTCATCATATTTCGATTTCTGCTTTGGTCTCACTACCAACCAAGTCTGCGGGGAGACCTAAGGCAGGTAGTGGCGTGTTGTTATGGCTCCATTTCATGTTTTTCTATCTTCCCTATCATCCCCAGCATTACATAGATAAAGTTTTCCTTAGTGTGTGGGCTGTACTTAATAAGACAATTTTTTGTATATCTCTTAAGCTGGGGTTTCCAGGGATTCTTTCAATGTGTTGTTTTGTTCCATTTTTTATCATTCCAAGTGCACCTACTATCACTGGCACAACTCTTGTTTTCAATTTCCACATTTTTTCTATTTCAATTTCCAGGTCTTTATATTTTGACAGTTTTTCAAATTCCTTGATTGCTATGTTACAATCCGCTGGACAAGCCATATCAATTAATAGACAAGTTTTCTCCTTCTGGTTTTTAACAATAATGTCTGGCCTGTTTGCTTCAATTTTTCTGTCTGTGTAGATGGTGTAATCCCATAGAATGGTTACATCTTCTATTTCTGTAACCGGTGCTGGATGATGTTCATACCAGTGTTTGTTTACAGCTTTTCCATAATGTTTGCACATTGTCCCAATGTAAATATTGCCCAACTCTATCGTGGCGATTTTTATATTCGTTTGGGGTAAGCACAGAACAGCCTGAGATTAGGTGGTCTATTGTTTCTTGGTGTTTATCACAAAACCTGCATTTTGGATCCATATTATTATGCATAATATTTGCCTGAAAGTTTCTCGTGAAAAGACTTTGGTCTTGTGCTGCAAGTATAAATCCTTCAGTTTCAGACTTTAATCCAGATGCACGTAACCATCGATGAGTATTAACTTTGTCAACATTGGATTTATTGGCACGTACTGGATATTGGCCATGCAGAGGTTTGTCTTGCCAGCGCTGTTTCATCTTTTCAAGAGCTTTATCTTTGGCTTTCATTTTCATATTTTTTGCCGCAGTAGTTGGTTCTTGGCTTCTGTTTTGCTTTTCTACAGAATCTACTAACTGTAAATCTTGTTTGTATTTACTGCCTTCTTTTATTATTGAATATTTTTTCTTTCTTTCTTCATGTTGCCTTACTAATTGTATCATCCAATCCTTTGTTGTTTCTATGTATGTTAGTAAGCCAATAGTTGTTGTCTTGTATGACAATTCCAGCTGAATAAGACCCCTTCCACCTTCTTTACGGGGTATGTATAGACAGTCTACATCAGCCTTTGGATGATGCATCTTATGCTTAGAAAGAAGCTTTCTTGTTTTAGCATCCATTCGCCTGATGTCGTTTAGAGTCCAGTTTAAGATGTTGAAGCTATATTGGACAACTGGGATTGCAAGGCTATTAATGGCCATAACTCTGTTCTGTGAATTTAATTCAGTTTTTAATATCATTCGTAGCCTTCTATAGTACTCTTTACGCACTATTTCTTTCATTTTTTTATGGTGAATGTTTTCGCTCTCATTTACACCTAGGTATTTATAAGCTTCTTCTGGTTTCAATTCTTCTTCTTATTATTATTATTATTATTATTATTATTATTAAT
The DNA here is from genome assembly GCA_037127315.1 of Ascarosepion bandense. Lineage (NCBI taxonomy): Eukaryota > Metazoa > Mollusca > Cephalopoda > Sepiida > Sepiidae > Ascarosepion > Ascarosepion bandense. Next base: position 768,445 of record JBBBDQ010002008.1, read on the forward strand.
TTTCATTTTATTATTATTTTATTATTATTTTTATTTTCTTCTTTTATATTATTATTATTACTACTAATAATAATAATTTCCGTTGTATACATATTTTCTTTCGGCTCCCTCATCAGAGATCTAAGGTCGGAAATGGCTTTCACTGACCAGTTTTGTGAAAACAAAAAAAATAAATAAAAATAAAAAACGAAGGAAAATAATAATAATAATAATAATAATAATAATAATAATAATAATAATAATAATAATAATAACTTAAAATTTGAGTGATCTTAGTTTTTTTTTTTTAAGATCACTCAGAATTTATCTCGATAAAACTCTTCATGAGGTGTGAGCTATACTTTTATTATTTTGTATTTCTTTAAGCCATGTGTTACACGGAATCCATTCAGTGAGTCTACCGGACCCTTTTCCAGTCAATCCGAGGGCTCCACTTGCAAATGGAATCATCATCATCATCATCATCATCATCACCATCATCATCATCACTACAATTGGAGTAGACAGACTAAACTATCGCCCGGTTATCACTCCTCCCACGTCTATTGAACAGGTGAAGAGGCTCATCCCTTGTTCCCTGTTTAGGATGTGGTTTCCGGCTTTCTCTTTTCCAATATTTCACTCTTACGTAGCCCCCTGCGCATCAGTGGCGTTACCGCCTTGCTTGGGGGTGATATGATTAAAAAAAAAAAAAACTACGACTTCAACAGTTTAAATTGCTTGGCTGTTTAGTAAAATGTTCACAGCAAGTCTCTTTAAACTAAAGCACCAGGAACGTTCTCGGATGTGCGTCGTGTTGCAGTGGATATCGGCTCGGAACGAGAAATCGGGAAGCCGAGTTCGAATTCCAGTCGAATTCCTTGAATTCACTTATGCGCAAATACCCTTGGGAAAGGTATTAATCCGTCTCTTCCCTCCAGTTACGGGTTAAATAATAGGACAGATTGGATTCTGTAGCCTTGGTCGGCAACCAGTCTACCGCAGAAAGCAATGGCAACCTACTGCGGGATAATCTTCTGCCCAGTCAGTCATGTCTCTTCCGAGACATGATCGCCCAAGCGTGTATCACGTATGGCACTTAACTGACTAACTGATGGTCTTCGATGATTTTGAATTTTTCATCGAATTTCAAGTTATTATTATTATTATTATTATTATTATATTTTCATTCACTTCTTTTTATTTATTTATTTTATTTTATTATTTTTTTTGTAATTAGTTTTTTAGTCTTTTTATTTCTATCTTTCTTATATTCTTCACGTATTCGTTTTTGCTTTTATTTTTCTCATATTATTTTTGCCTCATTTTCTCCTCCCCTCTCTGCCAATCCTATAACCTCCCAATTAAATTCTCTACCCTCTTATCTACGCAATTCCTTTACTAAATTACTTTCTCTCGCTTTCTTCATTCTTTCTTTTTCCCTTCTGGGTTCCCCTACACACACCTTCACATTTTCACATTACCCATCCACCCTAAAACGTACCTACTTTATGACACATCATCTCGCCAAACGACTAATGTCTTTTTTAGTCATGACCAAGGAGTGTCCGCGACATTGCAGCTCCAAAGAGCAGAGGAAACCCGCAAAACACATCCGGGTTCTGGGATAGAACTAAAGGAAGAGATACAAATAACGCGGGAAAATTGTTTTTTCAAGTTTCTTTCCGTTTTTTCTTCTGTCTTTCTTATCTCTCTTTTCTTTTCTTTTTTTCTTTTTTCTTTCTTTTTAACCCGTATTTTTTTCTTTATTTTTTACGTTCTTTCTTTCTTATCTATTTTTCTCTCTTTTTTCTTTCTTTTTAACCAGCCTTTTTTATTTCCTGTTTTCCTTATTTCTTTCTTATCTGTCTTTTCTTTTTTCTTTCTTTTTAACCCGTCTTTTTTTCTTTACTTTGTTCTTTCTTTCTTTCGAGTTTCGTCGTTTTCAAATGCAATTCATTTTTTTTTTTCAGACTTTCTGGCCACAATGACCCCCGTTTTATTGATTCAGTCATTCCTTTCAGTCTTCCGTCGGCAACTTTTGTTTGTCCCTCGCCCATTTTTTGATCTCGTTATCCCTTTTCATTGGGACTGTGGCATTGTCGCCCCCTTGTCTCTCGTCTTCACCAACTATAAATGATGCACATCGGTAAAAATTTCATTTCTTTAAAAGAAATCGCTAATGAGTGGGAGTCATCTCTCGCTCTCACTCTCTACCTCTCTCTCTTTAGTTTTACTCTTTCTTTTATCTCCTCCAAATTTTCTTCTTTGTCTCTCACCTCTCTTATTCTATATCCTATCAAAGTTTTTTCCCTGTACTTCATATCTAAACTCATGTTATACATACACGCATAACCTCCCAACTTCTCTCTCTCTCTCTCTCACACACACACATACACTCACGTACATATAGTTATATACGCATAATTTAGTACATATATATATATATATATATATATATATATATATATATATATATACATACAGTTGCTCTACTAATTTATCTATTCTACTTTATTATAGGTATATTTTAAAATTTCAGTATATATATATATATATATATATATATATATATATATATATATATATATATATATATATATATATATATATATATAATGAGCATTTCCACGTAGTGCAATTGCCACCAAGTTTGTGTCGTTAAACGAATTACGACTAAGTAGTGAGTTCGATCCTCACTATAGCTCAAGACTTGCCGCTTTATACCACATTTAATCTACACTTAGTAAATCGATATATATATATATATATATATATATATATATATATATATATATATATATATATATAAAGAACAATAGATAATTGATGAAAGTAAAACGTACGTCTGCAGTTTAAAATACATGCGAAAAGGAATATACAACTCTGTGTGTGTTTCCATTTATTTTAACTGTTCTCTGCTCTCTCACGGAATCGGCCTTTTCAACTCCCAACTTCATAAACATCTTGGAATCATCTCGCGTGATCTTAACATAGATATTACCATCAGTACAAGGGAGATCAGTGTCCTAGCAAAAGGTTACCGACATTACAGAAAAAAAAATTGACCGATACACTTTGGTGCAATACATGTAAAGAATATGAATTTTTTTCCCAGTCGATCTGGTGGCTGAAAGGATAACGAGTTTCGATTTAATATCTGGTTACTTAGTTATTTCGAATACAGATTTCTACATCTTCTTGTCTTACGATATATAAGCCGGACAATAATCTGATTTTATCCCTTCAACGGGTTAATCCAGAGAGTATTATTTTCTGGAGGGGGGTGTATTTTACCCCTTTCTTTTTCCATTTCTCTCTTCGTCCCTCGACGTAGTGTAATGGTTAACAAGCTTGGCTCTCTAGAACAATTATAACTGAGGAGTAAGTTCTGTCCTCACTGGGTACCTCATATTGTGATACATCTAAGCGGCACTTAGAAAATCAACTCTCTCTCTCTCTCCGTCCCTCTCCAAAAATTCACCTGTAAACAACACGCACGCGCACACACACAAAAAGTCTTGGGGGGGGGGGGGGGTAAATAGATAAGATTATAAATAGATTGATGGATAGATCACATTGTATTTTCTCTTTCTTTTTTTTTTCTCTTTCTCCTGCGAATGCTTTCACAATGATGTCAGCGAAACGAGGCTCGGCTCGAAACGTTCAACAATGTCCGTTGTAGAGAAATAACAAACGAAGCAAAAAGGAAATCTGTCGCATCGCCCCCACCTTCGAAAATAAGCGCATCCCGAAAGTAACTGCCTGCACAGGTAAGCGCATATTATCTATTACAACTTGTGTTTACCTGTTCTCATATTGTGAGAAATTTAAAAATTTTGATACTTCTGGATTTTTCAAAGGGATTGCTTAAATTGAACTTATTAATTATACAAGAACAATTTAGAAATATACCTGTCTTCAGGAGGGTTAACAATAAATCAGTCATGTGACCAAGGAGATTTTATAATAGGTTTCGTTCTGTCTGCTTGTAGTTAATTTTTTTTGTTTTGTTTTGTTATTTTTTGTAATCAGTCAGTTAAGTGGCATACGTGATACACGCTTGGGCGATCATGTCTCGAAAGAGACATGACTGACTGGGCAGAATATTATCCCGCAGTAGGTTGCCATTACTTTCTGCGGTAGACTGGTTGCCAAACAAGGCTATAGAGCCCAATCTGTCCTGTTGTTTAACCCATGGTTGGAAGGAGAAGAGACGGATTAATACCTTTTCTAATAAAACAGAATCAACTGGAATACGAACTCGGTTCTCCGATTTCTCGTTCCGTGACGATATCCACTGCACGAGCGTTTATTGTAATATCTATAAGAATACTTACTTTTAGTCATTTTTTTAAATTTGTTATTCCCATAATATGCTCTTATTATGAATTCTTGCAATATGAAGCCAAGTAAAAAAACAAAAAAAAACCAGTCCAAACTGATCTGTCTTCCTTTCTATTTTTCTAATTTTTGTAGCCCATTTTCCTCAGTGGTGATTTTCTAAGCGTTGGCCGAAAGTATGGGGCACCCAATGAGGATCCCCTCATGACGTAGACGATCATGGCTTTCCACAATTTCTTGTCCTTTGTAGCTCTTAAGAAATGTTGTCATTTCTCCTGAAACTTGTTCCACCATCCATTTATTCAAGCAAGTCACGCGTTGTTTTCCTCTATCCAGCTTTACTTCAATCTCTCCTGTGCGTATCAGATTTTCCAAGCCCTCTTTCCCCATTATGTTCCCTAGAAATGTCAACTGTCTCTTCCTGATTTTAAGAATGTTTCCTTTTTATTTCAAAATTCAGCCGAAGTCGTAATTTATCTCGTGAGACAAGTTTGTTAATTATCATACCACATCGAATTGCCTAAATGATTTTTTAAGCGTAGATGTGGCACAGTCGCAATAGATCTATCGAAACAGGCTTGCAAACCATTACTCCACACTAAAGTGTCCAATTCATTTTTCTCAGTAATGGCTTTCATTCTAATTTCTTAGTACACACTAGCTTTATTACTACTACTACTATTGAGTGAGAGTATCGCACGCTAACAAATTGACCTTGGGGTACAAAAATATACATAATAGAATATACCTGTCATCGGGCTATTCCTCAAGGTCAAATGTGGTGACAGATTTTGATAAGCAGTACCTAACTTTGCAGATTGTGCCCAGTGAGAAATACCTTCAAGTCGAGTCACCCTGTCCGCTCAGACGGTTTTCGATTGAGGGTATTCGCGAGTATCTAGATGTGACCCCCACCCAAGGCTCTTAAACAAAGGGAAAAAAAATCTCAGCAGTTGGACGTAATACACAGCGCGTTAACCCCAAGGCGATATGCCTAATTGTTTAAGGCCCGGCAACAGACAAGCAAATTTGTAGAACTAAACAGGATATTTACGGTACCTCGTCTTAATCCAAACGAACCATTTTTATTTTAATACCTCCAATCAGTAAAGATCAAATGCCATAAGGGTCACTACCATATACGATAAGGACGTGAATTATTATTAATTAAAAAATGTCTTGAAGAGTATTTGTTTTATAATAACATGTTGGTTCATAACCAATAAGCCAGCGCAAGCGAAAAACGTTTTGTTATTTCCAATTAATTTTTTAAAAGATAAATAAAACAAAAAAACGGCGGACCTGAAGCAGCCTACTACCACGTTTAATTTTGCTGTTTTTCATTTTTTTTTTTTTAACTTTTTTTCAGCGCAGTCGTATCGATTACGCCATTAGCTTTTCGACTGACAGAAAAAATTTGAAAAGTTTCAATATTTAAACATTTTCCGGTGGTGGTGTGGTAAGTCAGTTTCTCATACAACGTTATAGTAAATCGAGCCTCCATTTTGAAATCAGTCGCCGGTACGACATTACCGCCACCTGTAAATGTGTTCATTATCAAATTTTTTGGACTCTTTTCAGTGTAATATTATCTTTTACACCTTAAACTTTACGAATGACAAAAAAAAATTTGCAAAAATTTCAGTATTTAAACAATTTTAAGGAGGGACCAGTCTCTCATACAACCTTATATTGGATTGAAAATAAAGGATCGATTTACTGTAACGTTGTATTGTGGTACAGTGGATATCGGCTCGGAATGAGAAACCGGGGAGCCGAGTTCGAATTCCAGTTGAATCCATTGTATTCACTTACGCGCAAATACCCCTGGGAAAGGTATTAATCCGTCTCTTCCTTCCAGTTATGGGTTAAATAGCAGGACAGATTGGGTTCTATAGCCTAGGTCGGCAACCAGTTTACCGCAGAAAGCAATGGCAATCTACTGCGGGATAATCTTCTGCCCAGTCAGTCATGTCTCTTTCGAGACATGATCGCCCAAGCGTGTATCACGTATGGCACCTAAACTGACTGTATAAGAAACTGAACCCCCCAAGTTTGTTTAAATATTGTAAATTTTCAAATTTTTTTTTTTTTTGATAATTGGAAAGTTTAAGTAACACTCAATAGGACTGAGCTGAAAAAAGTAAAAAAAAAAAAAAAAAAAAGAAAAACAACGAAATTAACATAAACAAATTGACCCCAACGCGAGTGGATTGAAAATGGAGGATCGATTTACTTTAACGTTGTATGAGAAACTGGACATCCCCCCCCCACATAAATTTGTTTAAATATTGTAATTTTTCAAAATTTGTTTTGATAATAGGAAAGTTTAAGTAACAATCGATAGGACTGTGCTGAAAAAAGTAAAAAAAAAATGAAAAACAACGAAATTAAACGTGGTGTTAGTCTGCTTCAGGTCCGCCAAATACATAAAATGGAGAAAGCTCTTTGCAAGATATGAACTGTAATTTTGGAATTATTTGTAGATATTTCCGGGAGAGATAATGAACCAGGCATTTTATTGATTTATTCTTGAGTCCCATTCTTTATTAGATCCAAAGCTCTAACCATTAAAAGAACTTTTTTTCTGTCACATCTTTTCTATTTTCCTCTCCAGATCTTTTTATTTGCTTAATTTTTCAAAGACATTCGCAGAGATGTTTTTGTTACTTGGTACGCTCATGTCAATAATTATGCAAACTGTTTTCTTTTCAGTCTTTGATAATAATGTCTGAGCGATTTGCTTGTATTGTTCTATCTGTGTTGATAGAAAATTCCGAGAGAGTGGTAACATCTGCTACCACAGATTTAGAATGATGTTCACTCCAGTTTGCAGCCGTTTTTATTCCGTAATGATTCATATGTTGACCTATCCTGTCGTGACAAATTTTGTATTCATGAGGTATGAGTATTGAGTACCCTCAGAATCATTAGAAGTATATGCATTGTTATCAGTCTTGACCTGGCATCTCGGTTTCAGTCACTTTTCACACCGCCGTAACTTCTCTGTACCCTTTCTATAAATATGTTCATGATAATTGTTCTGATGAGCTTTGCCCTTCAATACCTAGACTTTACGAATTTGAACGCAGTACAATATTGGCAGTTAGGTCTGACTTTGAATTTAAAAAATGTAAATCGTTATCTTCTCTCTTCTTAATTTCTGCCCTCTCTCTCTCTCTCTCTCTCTCTCTCTCTCTCTCTCTCTTTAATAATGTTTTCTTTCTTTTTTTTTCTCATAAACTTTGAAACTCAGTAACCCCATTGGCTTGGCTTTTTATGAAAGGATAAATGAAAAAAAAAAGATGTTTAGCAGTTTCAATGTATTTGTCACGAAACCTACGTTTTAAGTCTGTACTATTATGTAAATTATTGTTATCATCATCATCATCATTATTATAACAGTAAAGAACAGAGGGCGATTTAAAAAAGGAAAGAAAAAACAGTGTTTGACAATGTTAAACAATATCTCAACAGTATGTCAAGTTATATTTTTTACAAATTCTGTTATGGTGCCCTATCTATAGGAATGGACTCTTCCTCCGTCAATCTAACACTAACCTGCATGACTTACCTGGCCCCCGGCCTTCCGGCTGGGGTCCAAAATGACCAAAAAACGACCAATTATGACCAGTTTAGACCGGTTCTGAACTTATCCACTGCGGTGGATAGGTAATATTTGACCAGTATCTGGGCGTACGCGCTCAGGTTCCCCACATTAAAAAAGACCTTGTGTCACATCTCTCTCAAGTGGGGGAGAAGAGTAAATACCCCTGCATGACTTCCGGGGAAGCAGTCGAGACGCAGTGTAACTATAGAGTTTGGACGTACACTTCTATCTGCTGGTTACTAACACTTTATTTTGTATATATGTTCTTGATAATCTATTACACTGTTTGAACCTACTTTTTTTGTTCCTGTGTACTACTTCCGGGCCCAAACAGGTCACAACAATATAGCGACGAAGATTTGCCACAATAAATTCCAAGTATAGAAATATATAAATCTGTAAAAAAATTACTGTACAAGCAACGGTTGTTCAAAGACTTATAAATTTTTGTAGGTTTATATATTTTTATACTTGATTTTTTTTTAAATATAACTTGCAAACAGACATACTGTCGTCGAAATATCGTATAGCATTTTGTAAGACTGTGTGTTTTCTTTTCTTAAATCACGCTCTTCTCTTAACTGTTAAAAAAATATTCGAAGAATTTCGTCAACCATTTTGTTCATTATCATTAATAATTTCTGCGGTAGACTGAGAACCCAATCTGTCCTATTATTTGACCCATAATTGGAGGGAAGAGACGGATTAATACCTTTCCCATGGGTATTTGTGCGTAAGTGAATGCAAGGAATTCAACTGGAATTCGAACGCGGCTCCCCGATATCCACTGCACCACAACGCAGAACTTATATATATATGATAAAGCGAAACACGCTTGTATGTGGATGACATATATATATATGTGTGTGTGTGTGTGTCATCCACATACAAGCGTGTTTCGCTTTATCACAGCTCATCTGTGTGGTTAGACATCCACTTGATTCTGGCCGGGATCGAAACTCAACCGATTTAGTATCAGTCGGAGTCGCTAACCCTTAAGCCATATTTTTCTAAATGATAACACATATAAAGCTCTTTTTCTCAAAGCAGAAACACTGTAAAGATCAGAGCTATAGTATTAAAAAAAATCCAAACATCTTGAAGAAACCTTAACAGCTATGCAGGCACAGGCGTTGGTACTCATTTGTCATGAAAAGATCAGTTAAAATGGCGGACGCAGATATTTGTATATAACATTTATCACCTGCCTAAGCAAAAGTCACGTATTTACTCGAAAGCTGCGTTAACGAATATTTTTCTTCTCGTAAACAGCGAATGTAGGAACAAGGCAAATGGCATAATCAACAGCTTCACGTGTTCATTACTGGCTTAGATATTTAAAACCTTACAAATTGCCATCTTTGGCTTTGTTAGAGGCAACGGTAGACATTGCCATAAACTATTATTTCCACTTGACTGCAATAAATAAAATGAAATTTTCGTTAGAAACAAAGAAAAAATTACTGAACCGTTATTTTACCTTAGATATTTTTACTCTTTTAAATTTGATGATATAATTTGTAATTTAGTGACATTTTTCTTCTGTTTTCATTTAACATTTCTGTGAACTATAAAATATCTAACAATTGACACCTAACAGTGGAGCATTGGTTAGCACATTGGTTTCTCTGACAATTTCACCTCTGTCAGAGCCATAGGACGTAGACAGATATGACTCTCCACAGCTTTCTTTTTTCTTTATAGATAAATGTAAACTGTATTTTTCACCAACGTGGCGTAGCTTCCCTCTGTCTTTTCTACAAATATTTTCATGGCAACTGCTCTGACGAGCTTCTTTTCCTTGTACCCTGACCACACGAATTTACGTGGGCTACTAGTTTGGTATTTGGGTCCCACCAAGCTGAATTCATTGCATTCACTTACGCGCAAATACCCTTAGGAAAGATATTATTCCAGTTATGGGTTAAATAACAGGACAGATTGGGTTCTATAGCCTTGGTCGGCAACCAGTCTACCGCAGAAAGCAATGGCAACCTACTGCGGGATAATATTCTGCCCAGTCAGTCATGTCTCTTTCGAGACATGATTGCTCAAGCGTGTATCACGTATGGCACTTAACTGACTGACTGAATGTTTGACTCTTTCCCGTTGTCCTTTGTCTTTGTTTTATTAGCCCTTCACTCAGTCATTAAATAGGCCACTCGACGTATCCGTCTACTTTTCTTGCCATCACTATGACCTCTGAGTGTTAAATTCTCTGAGTACTCTTTCTTTATTACTAGAACTCTCACAGTATTTAATATTGATGATTAAATTGTTTTTAAAGTAGCTGGAGTTTTTTTTTATGTTAAATGATGACATTTAATTTTTACCCCCCCCCCCCCCCATTAAAAAATTTCTTTATTTTAATTGAATTCACCCCAAGGAAGGCATAATTGCCACTGGTCCGCAGGAGGTTACAAGTGTGAAGGGCGAAAAGAGGAACAAGATACAGAGGGTTGTATTAAGCTACGCACCCTTCTAAAACAAACTGTACTTTGTACCCACCACCCGCCACTAATCTGTTTATACTTCTATGTAAACTGTAGATGGATGTAGTTCTGCATCTAAAGCAGAGCCGACCGCTTTGCTGCAAAGGTATTATACACCCCATGCGCCATATATTTTCAGCAAAGCTAAATAATAAACTAAATATTTTTACGGATTTTCTTACACAAAAATACCCTTGAGAAAGGTATTAATCCGTCTCTTCCCTCCAGTTACAGGCTAAATAATAGGACAGATTGGGTTCCATAGCCTTGGTCGACAACCAGTCTACCGCAGAAAGCAATGGCAACCTACTGCGGGATACTTTTCTGCTCAGTTAGCCATGTCTATTTCGTGACATGATCGCCTAAAGCGTGTATCACGTATGACACTTAACTGACTGACTGAATATAATAGAAACATAATTAAAACTTCTACTGGACATAAAGTGGGAAATCGGTTTTCTGTTGTTATAAAGTAATAAACTGATCCCCCACTAATTATACTTAATATAATAATGTAATATAATCTATCTCTTCTCCCTCCAGCTATATGTTAAATGGCAGAACAGATTGGGTTCTATAGCCTTGGTCGGCAACCAGTCTACCGCAGAAAGTAATGGCAACCTACTGCGTGATAATCTTCTGCCCAATCAGTCATGTCTCTTTCGAGACATGATCGCCTAAAGCGTGTATCACGTATAGCACTTAACTGACTGACACTGATTGTAAGTATCTGTTTCTTTGTAGTTTGTATTTTTCTTAAATTTTCCTCGTTGCACACGTAATAATAATAATAATAATAATAATAATAATAATAATAATAATAATAATAATAATAATAATAATTAGTAGAAAATTGATAAAAAGAAGTAGAATAATAATGATAATAATAATAATACTAATAAGAATACGTATAAAAAGAGTAATAACGCTAGGGTAATAATAATAATTATTATTATCTTGTCATTTTTCATCATAATTCGATTTCTGCTATAGTCACACTACCTACCAAGTCTGCAGGAAGACCTAAGGCAGGTCATTACGTGTTGTTATGACTCTATTTCATTTTTTTTTCCATCTCCGTAACATCTCTAGCGTTATATAGACAAAGTTCTCCTTAGTGTGTGGGTTCTACTTAACAAAACAATTTTTTTGCATATTTCTTAAGCTGGGATTTTCAGGGATTCTTTCAATGTGTTGTTTTGTTCCATTTTTTTTTTATCATTCCAAGTTCACCCACTATCACTGGTACGGTTCTTGTTTTCAATTTCCACATTTTTCTATTTCAATTTCTAGGTCTTTATATTTTAACAGTTTTTCGAATTTCTTGGTTGCTATGTTACAATCCGCTGGACAAGCCATCTCAATTAATAAGCAAGTTTTTATTATTATTATTATTATTATTATTATTATTATTATTATTATTATGTCCTAAAATGATTGGCGCTGTAAATATATACATGTTTTTGTCGTAGTGAATTAAGTTGTGTAACATTAATTATCCCACTCAGCACCACACATCTGCTTTTCAATTGCCTGACCTTAATCAGTTAGGCATAACTCCTGTTGACAATAAGACTGCTCAAGTTATTGGCATTCCTCTGATGAGAACTAATTTTAGTCTTTTAAAGGAGTATAATAAACTTGGACCTAATTTCTGAGAGATATATTTCAAATTATTCTTAACGTTTGATTGCCGTCATAGCAAATAAAAATCACAGTATTAATTGCTGAATGCACTTTATTGCTGTGTCAAATACTTTTGCTTCATACCTTTCTGCTATATTTTTGAGCAAAGACAAAAGAATTTCTTATTTCTACTGATATAAGTATTTACTTCGTTTAACTCAGTTTTTCGGCTTGTGTTCGCATTTGGAATTAAGTTTTTTCTTTTAAAAAGATTTTTAAAAAATGTTGTGTCCAATACTTTTGCGCGTCACTGTATATGCAGATATATGAATATATTCAGAAAGATAAAACACCTGAAGTCCTCATAGGTTTTCAGATTCAAACGGATTGTTAAATCCTATCTTCAACAAAAAAGAAAACGTGCCAGAGAATAAACGTTACAGTTTCAGCAGATAAAAAAGAGGTAAAAAAAGAGAAAACATCTTGTCTCTCGATGTATTAAGATGGGCTACAGTAAATATGTGTGGATGTGCGTTGTGGTGCAGTGGATATCAACTCAGAACGACAAATCGGATTGCCGAGTTCGAATTCTAGTTGAATACCTTGCATTCACTTGCTCACAAATACCCTTGGGAAAGGTATTAATTAGGTGTTCATGGTAATTGTTCGGATGAGCTCTTTGATACCCTAGACTTTATGAATTTAAGCGCAGTACTCGACTGGTGTCGAGATCCCACCAAGTTACAGTTCAGTTGGCTACATATAGTCATAAGTTCTATGCTAATAGTTTCTTTTTCGCCCTTCTCGCTTGTGGAACTCCCTTCTGGTTCCATGCTTTTCAGTCAACTTTAATCTGCAAAAATTTAAATGTCATTTCAATTGCTATCTGCTGTCCTCTTAATTACTCTTTTTTTTTTCTGCTCACTATTGTTTCTGTTCCTAATACTTCCACGCCCTTTCACCCCTTGCGTTTTAGTGGCTTTATTGCCTTGCTTGGAGTGATACTGATAAAAAATATATATTTGAAAGATAACACTTTTTGGCAAGTAATAGGCTCAATATTTAAGTAAAATTATATTAATAGTAAGTATACGAATTAAATAGTTCATATCTAAACTTATTTATAAATGGAACTTGGTTTGTGCGTGTGTGTGTGTCTGTGTGTGCCCGTTACCTATAGACTCCGAAACGGCTGAACCGATTTTCTTGAAAATTTAATAAGCGTCTGCGAGTGTTATTAGCTAGGTTTTGTGTCGAGGTACCCCCGATAAATATCGAAAATCGATAATCGAAAAAATCGGGTTATACAAGGAGTGGTCCGATTTTAATCAAATTTGATACACTCATAGACAAAGACAGAAGAAACGATATTCAGAAGTTTCAAGGTTGCAGTTCTTACAGTAGTGCAGAAAATCGATAATATATATATATATATATATATATATATATATATATAAGGCAAGATGTTTGTGTGTGTTTATCTGTCTGTATGTCCTTTATACAAATCCACAATTTTTATCCAATTCTCACCAAACTTCACACAAATATTCTTTAGGCTGAGTCTGAGCTCCAGGATCATGGATTAGTTTTAAAGCTTTCATTACACCCGAGCAAAGCCGGGTATATACTGCTAGTGCTTATATATTTATATAAACAAAAGATTGTGTTTCGCCCAAAAAATCGATCGAACATTGTATGTGTGGAAAATAAAGCTTTAAAATGTAAGCGGTCTTTGTAATTACAGTACTTATTATCAAGCGATGTAGCATTTACATTCACTAGAGAGCTACGTGTTATCCATTCTCTTATACGATAGGGAATGTTGACAATCTCCCTACGGATGAGGAAAAATCTTAAGGCAACAGAAATATGGTTCAGCACTAGGATACTGAAAATTCCAGATACAGAGCTAGTAAGCAACAAGGAATTCTTAAAGAAAACGACAACAGAAAGGACACTTCTCCTCAGAATCAGTAAAAGACAAATGAAATTCCTTGGACTTATAGTGAGAAAGCAGGGCTTGGAAAACTTAACCCTCACGGAGTATACTAAGGGCAACAGAGATAGGAGGCAGCAGCGAACTACGTACCTGAAGAGCTTGTGTGATTAGATTATGTAACAGTAAGCGAGAGCCTTAGCAATAGCAGTGCTAAGTACCTCAATATATAGGAAATACTGGTGAGCCACGATCGCCTATGACCAGAAATGACGTAGCACATAAAAGTAAGATAGAGGAAATTATCGCAAAATATATGTATTGTGTGTAACATTTTTTCACAGGCTGCACAGATACTGCACTGATCCTAAACATTTGATCCCAGACAAAACCTTCGAGCCCATCGTTTCTAACAGTTACTATGGTAGACTGAGTAAATTTTAATAGTATAAGGTCTGTGTTTAGTCAGTCAGTTAAGTGCCATACGTGATACACGCGTTGGGCGATCATGTCTCTTTCGAGACATGACTGACTGGGCAGAAGATTATCCCGCAGTAGGTTGCTATTGCTTTCTGCGGTAGACTGGTTGCCAGCCAAGGCTATAAAACCCAATTTGTCCTGTTATTTAACCCATAACTGGAAGGATTAGATGGAGTAATACCTTTTCCAAGGGTATTTGCGCGTAAGTGAATGCAACGTATTCAACTGGAATTCGAACTCGTCTCCGCGAGTTGTTGCTCCGAGCGGATATCCACTGCACCACAACGTACGTAAATGCGCAAGCAAAAGACAACAATGTTGTGTATAGTTTGTCGCCAAAGTGACAGAAATCCGGTTGGTCAACAGAAAATGCCACACTGAAGGGAGTTTTAGATTTCATTGTAGAAATACAACACTCTGCAGGAAGACTGACGCGTCAGAACATTATTATTATTATATTTGCGTCTATCTTTACAACTCAATTCCCAATTTATCATTCATTTGATCTGCAATAATCTTTTTCAAACACAGAATATTTTTTTTAATCATATCACCCCGAGCAAGGCGGTAACGCCATTGATGCGCAGGGGGCATCCACCAGTCAAAGAAATTTCTGCTAAAAAACGAAACCAATCCATCAATTAGGCATGAAAAGTTTAAAATTAAGCAAAAATTAGGCAAAAACGAACAAAAAATGGCTTTCTTTTAACAATATTCAATTGACTCCATCCCAAAACGCACATTGTTATTGCCAGTGAGTTGAAAAAAGAATATTTTTTTAACTTTTTGGCCAGAGAAATACTGGGCATGGGAGGGTTAATTAAATAGCCAGTGTGACCTATACACCAAGGTAACTAAACTAAAATACAGCCGGCCAACAGAAAGAAAGAAAGAAAGAAAGAAAGAAAGAAAGAAAGAAAGAAACTGACAGACTAGGGAAAAAGACAAAGCATCCACCAGTCAAAGAAATTTCTGCTAAAAAACAAAACCAATCCTTCAATTAGGCATGAAAAGTTTAAAATTAAGCAAAAATTAAATGTGAAGAAAGAAGATTTAGTGAGTGCGCTACCCACGTTTCCGACCACCCAGAAGGGGTCTGCTACGTAATCGGTCCGGACCTTGCATCCAGTCACTTTCCCACCCACGAGATGTGGCTTCCGTATGTCTTTTCTATAAATATTTTCATGGCAATTGTTCTGATGAGCTTTCATCCTCAACACCTCGAACACATGAATTCAAGTGTACAACTAGGTTAGCAATTAGGTCTCATCATTTTACTGTTGAATTATTAAAATGTAACCGTTCTCATAATTTCTCTTCCCGCACTTCTCAACTCTAGAAATCTTTTCCACTTTATTGTTTTCCTGTCACCTACGATCCCTAATTTTGAAGAGTCACTCAATTAAGTGCCTTACGCGATACACGCATGGACGATCATGTCTCGAAAGAGACATGACTGACTGGGATGAAGATTTTCCCGCAGTAGGTTACCATTACTTTCTTGCCAATCAATGCTAACGAACCCAATTTGTCCTGCTATTTAGCCTATAGCTGGAGAGAGAAGAGATGGATTAATCCCTTCCCTAAAGGTATTTGCGCGTAATTGGATGAAACGGATTTGACTGGAATTCGAACTCGGCTCTCTGATTTTTCGTTCCGATTTTGAAACGTGGAAAGGCTAAATACTTGAAGTGACAAAGTATTTTGACGGGGTAGAAGGTATCATTACAGGCAATTTCTGTTTTAAATAACATAGCTGGATACTTTCTCGATTTCTCGACTGGTTTTAGCATTTATCTAAAAAATTCCTTATATTTGCTTCACCTCACCTGTCAGACGAAAAAAGGAAGGATAAGATACTGTGCTTTGTATCATTAGTCATCTAAGGCGAGTTGACTAAGTTATTTAAAAAAAAATGCAAGCTATACAATTTCATAAGCGTACACAAGAAAATTGCGCACCATCTATAAATTTCTTGCTATTGCAGATACTCATAGATAGACTCCTGTTTCAGTCATACCGACTTCGAAGATTTGAGAAGGCATTTTGATGATGTCTTCACTCTTCAGGGGTCCTGCTTGATTTGATGCTAATACATAAATACAGAGAAATACTGGTAAGCATCAACAGTATAACCAGGAACCCTGAAGAGTGAAGACTCAGTTAAGTGAAAAAAAACTCTCAACATTAATTCTAATAACGCTCTATTCTGACATCGGGCACTTTATGAGAAAAAAAACCTGCTCGCCAAAAAATGCCTCACTATCAGTAAACTACTGAAAGATGAGCATTTTTGGCACTAAGTACTGTTATATATATATATATATATATATATATATATATATATATATATATATATATAAATTCAAATAATATTTAGGTGGAATAGTTATTTCAACATGTCAGTTCAAAACATGCATTGTCAACCCGTTTAATCAAAAAATGGGCAAAAAATGTTATGCCGGAAGCAAGGGATAATAAAGGAAGGGACGGGGAATGTTGGTCACTATAGGGTTAAGCCGAGAGGAATCGTAGTAGTAAATTCCCTATGGGTAGTGGAAGGAAGGCATGTGGCTTGGTCATTGGGTTAGTAGCGGTAGGTAGGAGGGAAAAGGTTACTGATTCTTCAAATTTTAAAATCTAATTTATGTAAAAGACAAATTCTATTGTGAATAAATGCAAGAAGGAGAAATTTATTGAAATTTAAATTTATTCCGTTAACGACACATACTAATAATATCTTTACGTTTATTCAGAAGTACATTCTGATATTGAAATTTCAAAATCTTAATTTTTTTCTGTTAAACATAGATTACATCTGTCATCTATCACCTATGCTATTAGGAGTAGGCGCCGTGTCTATCAGCTTCCACTTTATCTGTGGATTTAAGTCATTCTCTTTCAATTCCCAGTATTTTCGGGAGAGGGCTGTCTGATACATTAAATTAGGGTTAGTAAAGAACTGCCTGTGAGTATAAAATATATTGTTTCCAAATTCCCGCCGAAATTCCGATGTAAACGTTATATTTTTCCCTTGTTTTCCTCAAGATAGATCTACATTTACCGGATAGTTTTCTCTGGATCTACAATTACAGTGGGGTATAATCCTATTTCCTGCATTGGATTCACTGAGCTTCTTCAAAATTTGGTTATATATATATATATATATATATATATATATATATATATATATATATATATATATAAGTTATTCATCGAGTTTTATTCGACCTCAACAGAATGCAGAAAGCACTATACGGCCGTTTTGTCCTATATTTGGGACTCATCAGCAGTGTGCATCCACTACCAGGAATTGAAACCCAGACAGCTGCGTTATTAAACAAACGTCATACCAATTGTAGGTAACGAATTATACTCGATATAGCGCCGTTCATTCACATATTCCGTGGTGGAACTCTGCTGAGCTCCTTTAGTAGCAACTGTCTGGGTTTCAATTCCTGGTAGTGTATGCGCACTGATGATGACTTCCAGATATAGGACGAAACGGCCGTCCAGTGCTTTCTGCATTCTGTTTAGGTCGAATAAAACTCGATGAATTACTTAGTTAATAATTCCAATCCTTCTAAAATTTATCATATATATATATATATATATATATATATATATATATATATATCCTCCATCAGCATATGCGTCCATACCAAGAATCTAATCACAATTTAATATTCATTTACTAAAAATAAAATTCTTGAATATTACTTGCTTATTTTTTACCAAACTTTGAATTATGACCCTTTATGTCATCTACATGTTTTGACTGACCTAATGAATATTATTTAAACTAGCTAATGAATATTCATGAATGTTCTCAAATTCAAAGCTTTGATAAACCATTGACATCCTTACTCGTATATATAAAAACACGCAACGAAATAAAGTCCCTCAGAGAACGAAACGCGTTTGTTTATATATACGGTGGATTCTCTTATCGTAAACGATAAATGAACGTCCGTAGTGGATGGCGCCCTTCGTTTTACAATTATGCATTGGATTTCTGTCCTGCATGCATTTGTATTGTACTGTTAGCCATCCAGCTACGAATCATCCTGTAGTAACATTTGTTTAAAGTGGTTATTTGCTTGTGCGACGTAAAGTACACTCTCTGCATTAAAACAGCATAACCTATAAATGTGCACTGTGTGTCACGCGTATTATGTTGTCTACGATGCACTACCCACTGTATTTAAAGCCTTAAATATACTGGGTAGTGCATGTTTGGACAACACAATATACATGAGGGGTTTGATATCAGTTTGCCGTCTCTGGTACGAGGACTGGTAACTTAGGAGCGCCCATGATTACTTCGAAAACACTATATATATATATATATATATATATATATATATATTCAACATCTTTGAATTAATCCTTTTTTAATATATATATATATTCAGCATTTTTTAATTAATCCTTTTTTAATACATATATATATATATATATATATATATATATATATATATATATATGGTAGACTCGATAAATGAGGGTCAACAGTGGATGGTACCCTTCGTTTTACACCTACATGGGATTTACGTCAGGCATGCATTTGTGTTGAACTATTAGCCATCGAGCTACCGATCAGCCTACACTAAGGTTTGTTTAAAGTGGTCATTTGCTTGTACGGCACAAAGCACACTCTCTCCATTAAAGCAGAATAGCCTATACAGGTGCACTGTGTGTCACGCGTTAGATATTTGTGATAATTGCATGTTATATTATCGTGCAGTTTGATTTCCCCGGGGCCTTAAATACACTGGGTAGTGCATGGTAGACCACACAATATACATAAGGGGTTTGATATCAGAGTTTGCTGTCTCTGGTACGAAGGATGGTGGCTTGGGAGAGCCTATGGTGACTTTGCTCAGGCTTCGAAAAGCTCCCACACAAATACACAAACATACATATAAAATATGTAAATATTCCACAGTACATATTTAGATAGCCGTCCCACACGTACACACACACAGTGTATTCACATAACAAACACGTACACTCAGACACGCAACTATTTAACCATAGATGGGGGCCTTAACAGGTACTACCAGTCTGGACCTGAGTGGACCTGGTAGTAATAGCATTTAAAGGGCAACTTCACATTTCCCAAGACTCCAAACAGTAAATTTAGATCCACACCACCGGTTGCAGTTTATATGCCATACCCAGGATATATATATATATATATATATATATATATATATATATATATATATAGTCATCCGTAGACAGATCTGTTTCGCTGTATCACAGCTCATCAGTACGGTTAGACATCCGATTGCTTTTTATCCAGGATTGAAACCCGACCGAATCGGTCTCAGTCGGCGATTCTATCTCTGAGCTACGGGCGCTCGGTAGAAGGAGGCAGACTTTTTAGCGTGTATATTATAATTATACACGCCCAATAGCCAGAGTGCTCTAATTCATTACTGAATGAGCGATGCGTATAAGCTAGAGTAGCTACTGTTTTTCAAAGTCATAATAACGTTTAGTACTTATCGACAGTCGTAATATTTTCAATCACTGCTCTGCTTAGTCAATTATATAATTCTACGAATATTAATTGCCAGCATTATTATTTTATATATATCATATTAGGTGGTGTCTCTATCAGACAGGTGTACTCAGAAATAAGTAGCAAGATCATTCAGGTAATCCATGCGTGATACACGCTTAGGCGATAATGTCTCTTTCGAGGCATGATTGACTAGGCGAAAGATTTTCCTGCATTAGATTGCCATTACTTTCTGCAGTAGACTGGTTACCAACCAAGGCTATAGAACCTAATCTGTTCTGCTGGTCATCCTATAGCTGGAGGGAGAAGAGGCGGGTATTTGCACGTAAGTGAATGCAACAAATTCAACTGGAATTCGAACTCGGTTCTCTGATTTCTCGTTCTGAGCCGATATCAACTGCACCACAACGCATAGTACAAAGATAGGTCTTTTAGCAAAAATAGACTGAAAGGTATTGAACCCATGACAAAAATAACTATGAATTAATTAATATAATTACAGTCTCCAACCGAGCATTCTCCATTGCATATAATAATAAAAAGGAAACACGTCATCAGACAAGTTCTGCACTATTTGTCGTGACCCATGGCGGTGGTACTTGTTGCATTTCGGATTTGTTCTAATACATTTCTGTATAACGTTTCACTGAATGCGCTACTCATGACTATTACCGTTTCTCACATAATACAAACCCTGAGGATGACCCCAGTAGCTATTCAGTCTCTGATTTCGATAAGATTAATCTTCAGCTTTTTTCCCTCTGAGTTTTCTTTTTCATTTAGCGTTTTAAGGACACATACAGAGACCCGTTTGAAAGAAAAACAAACAAAATAAAACAACCAGATAGATAGAAAAAGACATGTTGCTAGGGAGAGAAAGAGACTTAATGGTCGTATTTTTATATCTTAAGGAAGATGTTAATTCGAAATAATGTCCCCAACTTGATATGTAGATACATAGTGATTTATGGCCGAGTGAAAGAATTGGTCAGTAATTTTCTCCAATCTGCTGAAGACAATCGGCATAAAATTCCCAGACACCAAATTTGTGTCTCAGCAGTATGCAGAGAGTGGAAAAGAGGGCAAGAACAGGTTAGAACTCCACTACTATGAATGAAAAGTTATTCCGTTTAGTGAAGAAGCAATATATTTTTACTCAAAATCGTTCCTAAATTGTGTATACGATAGTGGTGTAGTATGAAAATGAAAACACTGCTTAAGTTTGCCCACCTTCTCCTCAGAAAAAGCTTGTCCCCTAAGTAGCCCCCCCCCCCCCCCATCCCCGCCGACCTCTACTTTTCCGCAATCGCCACTGGGTGACTCAAAATCGCCCCTGGATGACTCACGTGAGTCGAAAGCTTAAATATAGACATGATAAAAATTTGGGAAATTTCGTACATAAACAAAATATTTTTGTGAAGGATAATTTAGAGAGGAAGATTCATAAACTCAATAGAAACAAAATGCATTTTTAATGTACATATGTGACATGTTTGAGCAAGGGTTGCTGATTCTCCACTCTCCAATTTCGATAGAGTCCAAAAGCGTCTCCGAGTCTTTGTGAATGACAAATTCTCTCTCTCTCTCTCTCTCTCTCTCTCTCTCTCTCTCTCTCTCTCTCTCTCTCTCTCTCTCTCTCTCTCTTGCATACACAGAGCAGCAATGTGGCATGCATCTCAGTCGCTATTTCCATGGAAAATGCTCGGACGAGCTACATTCCTTCGACTCGGCACTTTTAGTTTAATTTCAAGAAAAATTACTTGCTTAAAAACACACCTTCCCAAAATACACGAGTCGACCTTCTATTTTAGGCATATTTAAGTGTAATTACAGATGTGCGTCGTGGTGCAGTGGATATCGGCTCGGAACGAGAAATCAGGAAGCCGAGTAAAAATTCCAGTCGTATTCCTTGCATTCACTTACGCGCAAAAATACCCTTGGGAAAGGTATTAATCCGTCTCTTCCCTCCAGTCATGGGTTAAATAATAGTCTGCAACCAGTCTACCGGCGATAACAATGTCAACCTACTGCGGGATAGTCTTCTGCCCAGTCAGTCATGTCTCTTTTGATACATGATCGCCCAAAGCGTGTATCACGTATGGCACTTAACTGACTGAAGTGTAATTAGACTTTAATTGTTCCTTCGAAAATGTCTAATTAAAGATTATAAACATTTTATGTCTATTGTAGTGCGACGTCATTGGGAGAAATTTATTACCGTGTATTACGTATGACAATTAACTGACTGAGCATAAGACGACCCCCAATTTTTAAAGGTGATTTTTTAAAAATTTAAATCTCTTCTTATTGTGCGGAAATATACGGTATATTGTGGGTGGGTGGGTGGGTGGGGTAGTACTACAGTCATCTTATGTTCATTTTCGCATAAATTCTCTTAAAAATGACATTAATCCGTCTGTTCATACTACCAGCCATGGTTTATGTGATAGTTTAAAACTGGGCTATCGAGCCTTGGTTAGCAGTCACCCTAGAAAGAAAACTGAATACACGAACCAGGATAAGCCAGTGGGGAAACCACTACATTGTTTTTCTAAAAGTCATGGCAAATCACAGATAATAAAGAGGAATATGTGGAGAGCCATGAATTCCTGAAGGAATATGGCATCAAAAAAAAAAAGAAAATATCTGTGAAAAAAATTTTAATGTAGTTTTAAATTTTTCAATTCAGTTTTTACATCGACAACATTTTTTCACAGTGAGCCACAACCTTACTGACTTCTACTCTGTCCCTAAACCATGAAGATAATGAGATTTTTTAATCTTTAATCGATGGGCGGAGGCCAGTAAGGATAGTTAAACTGTGCCTGGAGGGAGAGGCACGGTATATATATATTTTTATCCTTTTTTTTTTTTTTTTTTTTTTGTATGTTCACAAGAAGAGTTGGGAAGTAATTTGGTAACTCCAAAACATGATTCGCTAAATCGGGGATTGGTTTCGAAGGGAGCATGGCGACAAAAAAAAGAAAAAATAAATAAATAAAATAAAGGACTCCTGATTGGCCCCTAAAGTTGTGACGTCACGATCTTTTCTTACTTGAAATCTGACAAGAGGAAGTTGCTTCACGCTAAACCAACAAGACAAAAACACATCAACACATCTCTTTGCGCTCAACCCCTGTCTCCAACCGTCACTTACACACATGCGCATATATACTCACGCGCAGATACATACACACAGATACCCCCATTCACACACACATATGCAGCATTATCCAAAAGAATAATCGATTTTAGGTTTGAGTAAATCATTTTATTCTGCGATCATAGCTCTCCACAACTTCCTAATCATTTTAACTCTTTTGTCTTTTATGCTATCCCTACTAATCCCTGTTCTGAATAACAATTTGAACAATCTCGTTTAGGAAGTCATTCACTGCTTTCCTATGTCTCTCTTGCCTTGAATATGCCCTATCAGTGTCAAATACTCTAAGCCCTTTTTTTCATTCACTTAAGTCAGTTAAGTGCCATACGTGATACACGCTTGGGCGATCATGTCTCGAAATAAACATTACAGAAGATTTTTCCTGCAGGAGGTTGCCATTACTTTCTGCGGTAGATTAGTTGCCTAACAAGGCTATATAACCCAATCTATCCAGTTATTTAACCCATAGTTGAAGGGAAGAGACGGAATAATATATTTCTCAAGTGAGTTGGCGCGTAAGTGAATGCAACGAATTTTCATTATGTACCCAAGAAATCTTAACTGCCACTTTCTGATTCTAAATATAAGCGTCCTTTTTGTTTTCTTTTTCCTTAAAATAGTCTTGTCGCTCGCGTGTTCAGTCCATGATATTCCCATCATCCTTCTGTAAAAAAGCATTCTTGTATAAACTCAGAAGTTAAAGTATAGTCGTCTTAATTCATTCACATTATAAAAATAAAGAAAAAAGGGGAATAGATTAAATGTTAGGTTCATATATATATATCCAAGTGGGTACAGAACGAAGAAAGAATTTTTTTTCCGTCCAAAACATTAATTTAAAACAGTGCTCGATATATGATGTATAGAGCTGTGAACACGGAAGATACATTCCCTTCGTTATCAATAACCTCAACCAACCTCCCACAACAACAACGAACCAAATATAGACAGCGGTGGATTTCAGTTCTTGCCTATTCCTCCTGATGAGACGTTGGGCACCCAACGTTGAAACAAACATATGATTGTAGAGGACATATATAGAAAAAATGATGTAAATGTTCTAAAACATAATTTATAATATATATATATATATATATATATATATATATATATATATATATATTGAGTGTTGACTTCAATGTTCAATCTTTTCATATTTACATATTGAGCACTTTGTCCTATAAATATAGCACACCTTAAACTATATTTATTATATATGAATAAATATAGTTTAAGGTGTACTATATTTATAGGATAAAGTGCTCAATATGTAAATATAAAAAGATTGAACATTGAAGTCAACACCAAAAGGCGACAGACTGTTTCATGCTAAGCGCAATCCTCAGGCCTGACGATTGCGCTTAACATGAAACAGTCTGTCGCCCCTGAGTGTTGACTTCAATGTTCAATCTTATATATATATATATATATATATAAATATATATATATATATATATTTAATTTTCTGTATTCAGGCAGCAAATTTTCTGTTAGACATATCAGAATAAATAAATTGCAAACATTGTGTCTGCTTATTTTTAATAAAATCCGTTCATACTAACGGGTAATCTTTCGTGTATTATAATTGAAAGTTGTCAGAAATGAGCTCTAACGTTGACAAATGTTATTATCATTCATTTCTCAAATGTTTGAAATTTATTTAATCTCACTCACACACACACACACACACACACACACACACACACATATATATATATATATATATATATATATATTAATAGTATGATAATCCTTGACTTACATGTACAATGGAGTTTCAACCAAGTTCTAGCCGTTTTTCACACATTTTCTTTTTGAGAAGTATTCATGTAGATTGGGTTTTTGTTTCTTTTTCTTTTCATTCATTTAACCCTAAGGCGACACCGCCACTAGTGCGCAGTGCGGAACAGTAAGAAATAAAAGCGGGTACAGGTGGTATTGAGGAATTGATAAAAGATGAACAGGATTCAAGAAGACAGAAGATGGCAATTGACATTGCATTTGAATTTATGGAGATTGTAGCTATCAAGAAAATGAGTTCCACACGCGGGAAGTACGCGAAAAACTGTTGAAGTAGCGGTTATATTTAACTATTTCAACGGTAAAATAGTGGGACCTAGCTGCCAACCTAGTAGCGCGCTTAAATTCATACGGTCGGGCACCAAAAAAAAAAAAAAGCTCGACAGAGTAGTTGCCATGAAAATGTAGAAATGAGAGAAGGAATCCATGTCTTTGGTTTGTGCTTCCACCTTCATTTGAAGGAAAATATTCCAGGAAACCTCAGGAATCCTAGAATAACCCATTAGTAATTTATACTTGAATCCTGAATGTATGATGCCCTTATCATTGGAAAAAGTTTAAGTCATCAATCAATGATGTCCATTGATCTCTAAACAATTAATAATGCCTATGTGCGTTGTGGTGCAGTGGATATCGACTTAGAACAACAAATCGGGGAGCCGAGTTCGAATTCCAGTTGAACTCCTTGTATTCACTTACGTACAAATACCCTTAGGAAAGGTATTAATCCGTCTCTTCCCTGCAGTTATGGGTTAAATAAAAGAGCAGATTGGTTTCTATAGCCTTGGCTGGCAACCAGTCAACTGCAGAAAGCAATAGCACACTAATGCGGGATAATCTTCTGCCCAGTTAGTCATGTCTCGAAAGAGACATGATCGCCCAAAGCGTGAATCACGTATGGCACTCAATTGAATGACTACATAAAAAGAAACAGAGAACATTGGGAAGCAGGAGCAGCATAAGCAGGACTCCTGAAGAGTGAAGACATGATAATAATGCCTTCACAAAACTTCGAAGTCGCGATGACTGAAACAACTTTGCTCAGTTAAGTAAAAAATCTCTTCACATTAATTCTATTAGCGCTCTATCTTGATATTGAGCACTTTCTGTCAAAAAAGAAACCTGCTCGCCTAAAACTACTGGAAAAAAACAGCAATTTTGGCACTAAAACTACACACACACACACACATACACATACATACATACATATATATATATATATATATATATATATATATATATATATATGAAATATATATACATATATATATGAAATATATATATATATATATATATTATATAATATATAATAGAAATAAATAAATACTATATATATTATATTATGTATATTATATATATAATAGAAATAAATAAATACTGTCAAAAAAATACATTTTTAAACTTACAACTTTTTAATAGTTTTTCCTATACATATTAAGACAGTATACGGGGATCATCACTATGCTTTATATATATATATATATATATAGGAAAAACTACTAAAAAGTTGTAAGTTTAAAAATGCATTTTTTGACAGTATTTATTTATTTCTATTATTATATTTGATATTTCAG
The DNA here is from genome assembly GCA_037127315.1 of Ascarosepion bandense. Lineage (NCBI taxonomy): Eukaryota > Metazoa > Mollusca > Cephalopoda > Sepiida > Sepiidae > Ascarosepion > Ascarosepion bandense. The sequence goes on from JBBBDQ010002008.1 coordinate 794,979, forward strand.
ACCGTCCTCGGCCTTTCATCAGAAACAAATGATTTTAAAATTTAAATTAGAAACGTTTTCGCGAGGAGCGTTCGTCCGAGAGATTGTTTACATCACGTGACGCAGAAAGCGATAGATTTTTTTAATATTTGTAAACGTAAACCTATCTTTAATAATACTTATAAATGTTATTTTAAAGAAAATGTTTTTAAGTGTATTTAAAAAATGTTTAACTGTTGAAATATAAAAATTCAAAACACTTAAGTCCCGATTTAACCCTAGCTTGTATGTATATTAAATAGAATAATAGAAATAAATAAATACTGTCAAAAAATACATTTTTAAACTTACAACATTTTAGTAGTTTTTCTTATACATATTATTAGGATTGTATACGTGAATCATCACTATATTTTTACATATATATGTATACATATATATGTATACATATATTATTCACTGAAACCTATATATATATATATATATATATATATATATATATATATATATATATATATATATATTAATACAGCTTTCAGTGAATAATATAGACAAGTTCTGTTTAATTTATTTTGTGTAAGATCCTTTCGTATGATCTGATTAGCTTGATAGTGTTGTCATGAAAAGACGACAAGAAATCGCAGTAATTGTTGATTTTTTTATCAGGTCTGAGATTTCGGCTTACATAAGCCATTATCAAAGGATGAACATTTAATATACAGTGAACATAAAACATATATATATATATATATATAGTCATCCGCATACCCAGGATATATATATATATATATATATATATATATATATATATATATATATATATAGTCATCCGTAGAAAGATCTATTTTGCTGCATCACAGCTCATCAGTACGGTTAGACATCCGACTGCTTTTAACCCAGGATTGAAACCTGACCGAATTGGCGTCAGTCGGCGATTCTACCTCTGGGCGATGGGCGTTCGGTAGAAAAGGCAGACTTTTTAGCGTGTATATTGTCATTATACCCGCCCAATAGCCAGAGTGCTATAATCCATTACTGTATGAGCGATTCGTACATGCCAGAGTAGCTACTGTTTTTCAAAGTCTACCATTCTTCCAGAGTGTTCAATCAGGGTGTGAGAGCGTAAATAGTCATCTGCACACAAATCTGTTTCGCTGTATCACAGCTCATCAGTACGGTTTTACATATATATATATATATATATATATATATATATATATTAAACTTACATGTGTATCACCGGAATGGTAAATATATGACCATTTTGAAAACATATATTGACATGTTATGGTCATCAAGAAACGTTACCAAAAATGAACTTCATTTCAGCCAAATCTGCATTAGAAAGACGGCATCTGCTTCACTTTAGAAAGCTGAGATTCATTTTTTGTTTTTGACCTTAACTGTACCATTAAATGTGATGAAAATATACTGCATGGAATGTTTAACGCAAAAGGCAGTAGACTTACCAGAAAAAAAATGCCCGTATTCATCAATCCGTTGATCTCTAAAGAATTGATGATGGCTGCCACATAAAAAAGAACAGAGAAAAACATTGGGATGCAGCAGCAGAATAAGCAGGACCCCTGAAGAGTGAAGACATCTTAATAATCCCTTCACAAAACTTCGAAGTCGCTATGACTTAAACAATTCTGCTCAGTTAAGTAAAAACCACTCCACATTAATTCTATTAACGCATTATCTTGATATCAAGCATTTTATAACAAGAACCTGCTGTCCAAGAACAGTTCACGCACAGAAAGATTAAACCAAGTAAGTCTGAAAATCTAAACTTATTTATAAATGGAACTCTGTGTGTGTGTGTGTGTGTGTGTGTGTGTGTGTGTGTGTGTGTATCCGTTACCTATAGACTCCGAAATGGCTGAACTGATTTTCTTGAAAATTTACACAGTTATACTATAAGCGTCTGCGAGTGTTCTTAGCTAGGTTTTGTGTTGAGGTACTCCCGATAAATATCGAAAATCGATAATCGAAAAAATCGGATTATAGAAGGAGTGGTCCGACCTTAATCAAATTTGATACACTCCTAGACAAAGACATAAGAAACGATATTCAGAAGTTTCAAGGTTGCAGTTCTTACAATAGTGAAGAAAATCGATAATATATATATATAAATGTTTTTATTACACCCGAGCAACGCCGGGCTATACTGCTAGTATTGAATAAAAGGATGAAAAAAATAAATTAAGTAAATATTTTTCTGCACTTTTAAAAAATAAGAATATGGCCGCCTGCATTTATTTTTGGTCCCTTTTCTTGACATTCCTTTATTTAGACGCTTTGTGTTTTTTTTTTTTTTTCAAGAAAATGGAAATCATATTCACCATCCGTCCTTATTCCTATTCTGCCAATCATTTACATAAACTTTTCAGCTACTAGGTTACTCGTTGTTGCTCCCTCTGTCCATTTTACATTCAACGGGTTCTGTGAGTATCAAATTTTCCATGCCTTCTGTATTCATAATGCGACCTTGAAATTTCAACTCTCTCTTTCTGACACTAAGGATAAGCGTTCTTTTTCTTTTTCATTGTACTTAAAACTTTATCGTTACTCACATATTCTGTTGATGGTATTTCAGAATCTTTCTGTAGAACCATATATTGCCTCAAATATCTTTGTCGTGTGTGAGAAGATTGTCTTGCATTCACTTCCATAACAGATACTTCTTTTATTAAATTTCGGATGACAGATAGATTATAGACATTGAAATAACATTGCATAGTGACTCTCAGTTTCGATATGATCTTCACACCGACAGTCGTCAGGCAGTGCTGATTCCTATGTACACATTTTCTCTTTTTTTTTTTTTTTTTACAGTAAGGTTGGATCTGCGTTGTGATGCAGTGGATATCGGCTCGGAACGAAAAATCGGACAGCCGAGTTCGAATTCCATTTGAATTCATTGCATGCACTTACGCGAAAATCTCATTGAAAAAGCTATGGGTTAAATAGCAAGACAGGTTGATTTGTATAGCCTTGATTGGCAACCAATCTGCTGCAGAAAGGAATAGTAAACTACAGCGAGAAAATCTTCTTTCCAGTCAGCCATCTCTCTTTTGAGACATGATTGACAAAGCGTGTATCACGTATGGCACTGAACTGAAGGTTTATCCTGTACAAGGTAGAGGTGGAAGGTTACATTAAGAAGCAGTTTATATAGAGAGAATGGGAAGTTAACGTTTAACTTTAGACTTGAACAGGTTAAGATTGTAGAGATCGGGGAAAATATCCTCTTGAGTGCCTATTCTACATTCTTTGCAGGAAGAAGTTATTCAAGCTTAATTTACTTTTTACTGATGTAAATAATGCGGGAAATATGGTTAGTTTGCTACAACGTCAATGGCATAGCAGGTCCTAGCGGAAATCTATAAACAACTATTCCAATACTAAACCCTCGTCCCGTATAAATACAAGTAAATTCAATATATATATATATATATATATAAGTGAACATTGGGGATCAAAACCGAATGGCGGTAGTCTGTTTCATGATTGGCAGCAATCGAAGATTCTATCTATGCATGAAACAGTGTATTAGTCTAATTTTGTTATGACTAAAATCTAAGTAATTAAATAATCAATATATATATATATATATATATATATATATATATATAAGAGTGAACATTGAAGTCAACACTCAGAGGCGACTAACTGGTTCATTCTTAGTGCAATCAGGTCACATGTGTTGAGTTTTTCCTCGGCTATTTATATATATGCGTCAGTGGGGCATTGTGGGTAATCCTTCTAACGGTTATTTTGGTGAGAGTGGTTTGATTATTTATTTATTTATTTGAGTAAATCTATTCGACTTGTTATTTGTTTATTCTTATCTTTTTCGATGATTAATTTATTTATTTGGATTTGTTATTTATTACTTATTTTTTATTACTTTTTTATGATTTGCTATTACTTCATTTATTTATATTATTTTATTTATTATTTATCTATTGTAATAGATGTTATATCGTCAGCGGTTTGTTAATTTGTTTATAGTTTGCTCCTCATTATTAGTTTTCTATTTTTAAGTAACGTAGCAAAAATGTGTTTTCATGTCTGCATTTTGATATTTGTTCAGATCGTTTATTTAGTAGATTATTTGGGTCAGGGAAAGTAATAATAGTTATTTTTTTCCTTCAGGCAGAGTCTGCAGGGTTTTGATTGATTGTTGTAGGTCGATGTTCCTTTTCGTATTTTCCATGTTATTTTTGGGGTGATTTGGGTTTTGTTTTTTACTTCCTAGATCTACTAAGGAAGCATTGTGCTGTTCGCGTATTTTCTATTTGTGAAGGATGTTTTGTGTGTGTGATGTCTTTGTTTCCAGGGTCCTTCTGTTACCCCTATGTATATTTTTCCTCATTATTTGGTGGTTTTACTGTCGCTTGGTATATTACGTCGTTTTGTAAACAGTTACTGTCTAATGGACATTCATTCCTTATTCTGCAGTTACACTTGGTTGTGGTTTGTTCGGGTCGTTTGTTGACATTTTTTCTGTTGTGCCTTTTTATTGTTTGTGCCATGTTCTCGGTGCAGCTGTAGCCGATTATCACTGTATTTTTGTTTAATATTTGGTGAAGAGGGCTTGATTGTGGGAAGTGTTTGTATAGGAGCTTGAAGAATATTTTTCCTATGTTAATTTTTACGTTTTTTACTATATGGTGGGTAGAACCATATGATAGTTCTCTTCCTGTTGTTATTTTTTGTTCTCTGTTGTGAGTATTACCGGGAATACGTTATCTTTTATGGCTTTTTCATAGTATTTCTTAGCTTCGTTGAATATGGTCTGATTGCTAGAGTTGTCAGAAAGCCTCCGTTCAATTGATTTTGGTATCTGCCTAACTATAGATGGCGGGTGATTGGAAGAAGTGTGTGTATACAGTGGCTTGTCGTTGGGTTTTCTGTATGGTTTATATGCGACGTTTTTTAGGTTAAAAGTAACATGTAAGTAATCAACTTCAGTTAGGTTAGTTTTTATGTCTATATCGAATCTATTACTTTTGAAAATCTTTATAATTGCTTTTCTGGTTTTGTCCAGGTGTTTTTTGTTACAATTTCTTAAGATTATTAGACTGTCGTCTCTATAGAGTCCTCTATTATTTTTATCTATTATTTCACTTAGGTCATGGAGTAAATATATGCCTATGATTTCACAGGTCACTGCACCGTCGAAGCTTCCCATAGTAGTGTCAAAGATGCCGTAAACATGTTACGGAAATCAACGAATTTTAACGAAACTTGGTTATAAGCAACCGACAATTTGAAATGAATTGTTTGAAATTGGTTGACATTACGATACATTTCAGAGGAGATATGTTTGTTTACGATGGATCAAAAATTGTGTTATATGGGCTTGATAAGAACCTTGTTTAAACTGGAGGCTATTCGTGGTCGAGAGGTCTAAGACGTTACCAGATCAAATGGTAGCTTCCCCTATATAGATAGGGGTCGCAGAATGGTAGCTTCCCCTATATAGATAGGGGTCGCAGGTTCGAATCCTCCCGAATGGCACACATTTTCGTAATAAAAATTTATCGTAAATAATCAGGCCGGTAGAAATAGATATATAATACTGTTTCATTAAAAACAGAATATCTACTTAAATACGAGTATCGATAAAAAATAATGTTCAAACAATTCATTTCAAATTGTCTGTTGCTTATAACCAAGTTTCGTTAAAATTCGTTGATTTCCGTAATATATATATGAAGAAGATGGAAAAACGCCCTGAGGAGTCATGACATCATACTTGTGCCTTCATGAAACTTCAAAGTCGGCATGACTCTGCTCAGGTAAGTCACAAATCCTATATATATATATATATATACATATTTATAAATGGAACTTTGTCTGTGTGTGTCTGTGTGTGTGTCTGTTACCTATAGACTCCGAAACGGCAGAACCAATTTTTTTGAAAATTTACACACTTGTACTATAAGCGTCTGCGAGTGTTCTAAGCTAGGTTTTGTGTCGAGGTACCCCCGATAAATATCGAAAATCGATAATCGAAAAAATCGGGTTATAGAAGGAGTGGTCCGATTTTAATCAAATTTGATACACTCATAGACAAAAACATAAGAAACGATATTCAGAAGTTTCAATGTTGCAGTTCTTACAATAGTGCAGAAAATTTGATATCGATACCAGGAAATCAAAATTTGACTTACATCCATTCATTTTTCTTTCAGTTTACGGTTTCGCTTTAACTGGAAACAATTACTGCTATTTAGTTTTTCATGACAACGTCCAAAGAGTCTAATCTCCAGGACAATAGATGAGTTTTAAAGCTTTCATTACACCCGAGCAACGCCGGGCTATACTGCTAGTATATATATATATATATATATATATATATATATATATATATATATATAAAGAATTTTGACAAATGGAAAACGTTTCATTGGAAATAGATTTTATTGATTTCTGCGGCCTATTTTGAAATATATATCTATATACAAGATAGATTTGAATATTCAAATCATTTATTATTTTCAGTCATTAAAACGATATACTCACTAAAAATACAGGGAACTTAAGGGCGAAGTCACCTTCTCAAAGAAAGTAAAACTGCTAGAAAATGATTTTCGTTTTCTGCTCGAGTGAGTTCGAGAGATGTGTGCAATGCTTGGCGAGACTGGGGAAATTCTGAATAACTGGCTACCAGCTTTCTTAATCTGTTCAAATTTCCAAGTAACTTTTCAGGTAGCATTTAGGTATATATGTAACTAGAGAGAGGTTGAATATACCAAGTACCGATTTGAGAGATTAGTTAAAGCAATAGTTCTCATATTGCCGTGGCATATAGGTTACGAGATTTACATAAGAATTACACGTAAATGTTCACAGCGCCCTCTTTCGTTAAAACTAGAAACTGAATTCACAGAGGAAAACACGCTAGATATTTTGTACACATTTAATGAAGGCAGATAAAAACATAGTCGAGTTTGAAATCAATACATGGTCACTGAAAGTTTCAATTCTCATGTCTAATGATGACTACTGATTCTTTATGAATTTATTTTTTACATAGAGATCTTCTACTTCTATGTTCTACGTTCTTTTAGAAAATAAACGATCATGAGTCTCCACAACATCCTATCTCTGGTGACACTGATCAGTGCTTCTCTTTTGTTAGGCCCTCCGCCAACTATTAACACAAGTTCGTCAGATAGGTGGCCCATGATCTTCCCATATCTCTATTGCACCCCATGCACCCCATGAGGGTTACGTTTCCAAATCCTTCTTTCTCAATATGTGTCCAATAAATTCAATTAATTTATTGATTTTGACTTCTTTTTTTTTCTTTTTTTTTTTGTTACCATTTACATTAAAACTTTCTCGACACTTACTCGTTCCATCCATAGAATTTTCAGTAACTTTAAGTAAATCAGCATATCTGTTGCTAACAGTTTCCTCTTTATCTGTGGTGGAATGGTCCAGCATTCACAGCCATATAGGTGATGAGTTAGTCAGAGAAATAATCATTTTCGTGAATAAATTTGTCCACACATAGAAACACCCA
>JBBBDQ010002008.1:805000-825000 GCA_037127315.1 Ascarosepion bandense
TTTATGGCTAGCGCCGAGCTAAATAAATTGATATTTTTAGGGTACCGGGTTGAAAGTTTGCTGGCTCATGCTTGTGACTGGTCATTAGGTGCCCGAACACTTTCGTAGCGCTTTCAGAGGCGACTCTGATCAACAGTCGCATAATATCGGTGTATTTGTGGTGCCATGCCGCGTATGGGTAGGTGTCCCTACATGTATTTACAGTAGGCAACATTGAGGCAACAATGTGACCTGTTTTCAGCCATGCTCTGGCTGGCTTGTATTGGCATTCTCTCTCTCTCTCACTCACTCACTCACTCACTCACTCACTCACTCACTCACGCACACAAAATGAACGTCTTGGAAAACACAACAAAAAGAAATACGGCTAAGCCGGTGAACAAAAAAGCACCTACCCCCATCAGCCTTTCTTTGACTAATGTTAATGGTATCCGCTCCAAATTCTGCTGCGTAAAATCTTTCCTCGTGTAACGGCCACCATATATATTCGTGATCTGTGGCACTAACTTAAACTCTTTCATTGCAACTGATGACTTCTTGGCTCCGTACTTTGGTAAAAGAATTTCAGCATTCGCATGCATGGTTCTGGCGCGTACATCCAGGATAATCTTCAGATGGCCAGAGAATCTTTCTCGAGTTTCTCGAAGCTAATGCCTAACCCTTGATGTGCTTCCGTTTTTTTTTTTTTAATAAACTCTGTTAGCTTTCTCGTTTTCATTTCTCGCTCCCCCTCTTCTCAGGACTGCAGTATATAGACATGATAGCTGACAAGATAGAAAATGTACTTTTTCTTCATGAATCTGCGAACAGCTTTGTCTTTGGTGACTTTAATGCTTACCGTGACATATGGCTTAAACCTACTAAAGATAGTGATGTTGCCGTAATTCTGGCATTAATTTTGTCTATCGCTCAATTCTTTACTCAAATTGTGGATTTCCTGCTCGTTTCCTAAGCAAAAAAAAAGCAACAGGCTTTTATATTTTATTTATTTCTTACCTCCTCTCCTCGCGCTTGCCGAGGTTCTCAATACTATCCTCTTGGTAACACTGACCAATCTGTGGCAGCTATTGATTTTTCGTACCAATCATCTATTAGACAGGAACTCCCAATCCATAAGACCTCTTTCTGTTACCAGCATGCTCAGTGAGACTCTGTTGTTTTGTTCGTAATGCTCTATGTACTTACATCTTCGACCTCCTAATTGAAAATTTCATCACTGAGATTTCTTCTAGGGTCAAATTCATACCATCAAGTTCGGCCGTTATAGCCCACTGGGTCCTTATTTTCGGCTATACAAGTGTGATAGCTCGATTCGTAACAGATTCCTATTTTTTGCTGCTCGTAGTAAATGTAAGCAAGTCCCCGAAGAAGCAAAGTCCCTGTTTGCAGAGAGAATAAGGCCAGGCATAGCCTCTAACATATTCTGCTGTCGTTATTACTGGTGGCTTTGTAATAAGGTATTAAATGTAATCCTCTCTTCACTCAATTTGAGGTGTTAACAACCTCTGCTGATAAAGTTGAATGTTTTACCCATACATTCTTCTCAAACTCTAGTCTTGACTTATCTGGAATATCCCTGCCTAACTTCCCAGTTAGATCGGAGTCTCTGTCGGGTGATATATCATCTAGTTATCTCTCTTTAACTAAGCTCTCTACATTATTTGTTCACCACTGTTGTAGCCTAGTATTGAACTCACAACTCTTTGGGTCAAGTTACTGGAAGTAACCCACGTCTATATCCGCTGTAGTGAACAAATAATTTAGAGACATTTAAAGAGAGATAACTACAAGTCTACTAGAAGTGGCATTGCACATTTAATGATAATGATATAATCCAGGGATCATAAGAAAGTGTTCGATGCAATATCCTAATATCTGAAGAAAGCCGGAGCGTACAACGGCTGAAACGTTGTAAATATGGTCTTAAAGATGAGAACAACAGTCCGAGCAATGTGTGTAAATACTGCCTCACCACAGAAGTATAGACAAATACAGATAATTCGTGAATGTAAAAACCACGCTCGAGTGATGAAGGCGCCTTGATTTGTATTTCTGTTATCTTGGTGTCATAAATTAGATATTTTCATTTGTTATCTTTATTTCTACAATATTCTGGTTTAGGTTATTGGAAGCCGAATGCCATAAAATCTGTGTTAAAGGCCAAACATTCTTCCCAGGTCTATCACTTGCAGAATTTTGATTTTGAAAATGGTTGAATTTTCTTTCTGAGAATCCAATTTGTTCATGGTAGCTTTGTAATAGCTGCAATTATTGCCAATCAAAATTGATTTTCTACTTATATATTATGATTAGCAGAAATTGGCACGATTATTATTATTATTATTATGTCATTTTTCATCATATTTCGATTTCTGCTTTGGTCTCACTACCAACCAAGTCTGCGGGGAGACCTAAGGCAGGTAGTGGCGTGTTGTTATGGCTCCATTTCATGTTTTTCTATCTTCCCTATCATCCCCAGCATTACATAGATAAAGTTTTCCTTAGTGTGTGGGCTGTACTTAATAAGACAATTTTTTGTATATCTCTTAAGCTGGGGTTTCCAGGGATTCTTTCAATGTGTTGTTTTGTTCCATTTTTTATCATTCCAAGTGCACCTACTATCACTGGCACAACTCTTGTTTTCAATTTCCACATTTTTTCTATTTCAATTTCCAGGTCTTTATATTTTGACAGTTTTTCAAATTCCTTGATTGCTATGTTACAATCCGCTGGACAAGCCATATCAATTAATAGACAAGTTTTCTCCTTCTGGTTTTTAACAATAATGTCTGGCCTGTTTGCTTCAATTTTTCTGTCTGTGTAGATGGTGTAATCCCATAGAATGGTTACATCTTCTATTTCTGTAACCGGTGCTGGATGATGTTCATACCAGTTTACAGCTTTTCCATAATGTTTGCACATTGTCCAATGTAAATATTGCCCAACTCTATCGTGGCGATTTTTATATTCGTTTGGGGCAAGCACAGAACAGCCTGAGATTAGGTGGTCTATTGTTTCTTGGTGTTTATCACAAAACCTGCATTTTGGATCCATATTATTATGCATAATATTTGCCTGAAAGTTTCTCGTGAAAAGACTTTGGTCTTGTGCTGCAAGTATAAATCCTTCAGTTTCAGACTTTAATCCAGATGCACGTAACCATCGATGAGTATTAACTTTGTCAACATTGGATTTATTGGCACGTACTGGATATTGGCCATGCAGAGGTTTGTCTTGCCAGCGCTGTTTCATCTTTTCAAGAGCTTTATCTTTGGCTTTCATTTTTATATTTTTTGCCGCAATAGTTGGTTCTTGGCTTCTGTTTTGCTTTTCTACAGAATCTACTAACTGTAAATCTTGTTTGAATTTACTGCCTTCTTTTATTATTGAATATTTTTTCTTTCTTTCTTCATGTTGCCTTACTAATTGTAACATCCAATCCTTTGTTGTTTCTATGTATGTTAGTAAGCCAATAGTTGTTGTCTTGTATGACAATTCCAGCTGAATAAGACCTCTTCCACCTTCTTTACGGGGTATGTATAGACGGTCTACATCAGCCTTTGGATGATGCATCTTATGCTTAGAAAAAAGCTTTCTTGTTTTAGCATCCATTCGCCTGATGTCGTTTAGAGTCCAGTTTAAGATGTTAAAGCTATATTGGACAACTGGGATTGCAAGGCTATTAATGGCCATAACTCTGTTCTGTGAATTTAATTCAGTTTTTAATATCATTCGTAGCCTTCTATAGTACTCTTTACGCACTATTTCTTTCATTTTTTTATGGTGAATGTTTTCGCTCTCATTTACACCTAGGTATTTATAAGCTTCTTCTGGTTTCAATTCTTTTATTGTTACAGCAGGGTCTAGGCTAATTGAGGATGTTTCTTGTATTGATCCACGTAAAACTGTAGCTTTAGCACATTTATTCAAATTAAATTTCATTAATTAAATTTCATAAATTTTATTATTATTATTATTATTATTATTATTATTATTATTATTATTAATATCTCATTCCACGCACTGTTCTTCGTGTTCAGCCGCTGATGTTACATTATTGGTGTTCCCCCATCAAGTCGTACGACTACGAACAGAGAGCATCTTTCGCAGAATATTTGTAGGGCCAAGCAACGTAGATTTCTGAAACGATGGGATACCAATCTTTATTCTGATTTTCTTAATTTAGTTATTTATGTTCGTTGATAAAGACCCCGACGCCCTAATGATAACTGGAGGGACGATAGTAGCCTGACGGTCTTATATTCTGGCAAACTCAATCAGGAGGTCAGTTAACTCTTTAAATTTTTTCAGTTACTTTGACCATAATATTATCGTCCCTTAATCTTTTTTTTTTTTTTTTTTTGTGGGGAAGTTGTCAATGGTAGTAATGTCTGGTTTGATGACCGCAGTAGAAGCAGGCGGAAACATTGTATAACCTATTTAATGAGTTTCCGTGAAGAAATGGCAGAACAAAGACAAAGAGTGGTGGTAAAGAATCAAATGTTATTGAGAGAAATAAAAAACAAGAAATTGTGGAGAGTCCTAACCATTCACGTCCAAAATGAACAGACCACATAAAAGAAAACTAACATATTACATTCTGTATTGTTGATAAGAAATTTCTAATTAATTGATGTATTTTGCTGCGTTTTCGTTTGTCTATATTTCATTTAATTGAGCTATTATTATATAAATTTGAGTTAATCGGCGCGATAATGTAAGGATTGTGTAAGCAATGTATATGTTCTTTAATTTTTTATTATTATGAGGCAAAAGGCCAATACATTTCGATGACTGAAAACGCGACATACAAAAAGCAATATTATTCAGGTAGTCAATGTTATTTACCAAGAGAAAAAAAAATTTGATAACATGTTATGAAAGAAAAAAAAATTCTGAAGATCTGGAATACATTAAGCTCCAACTTTACTCAGAAACTAGTAAACGGCGCAGGCTGCCATTTGTTATGTTTTGACGTTGAAAAGTGTTTTTTTTTTGGCGGGGGGGGGGGTAATCGGGGCGTTGAACACTTGACTGAGTAGGGGGTAATCGGGGCGTTGAACACTTGACTGAGTAGGGGGTAATCGGGGCGTTGAACACTTGACTGAGTAGGGGGTAATCGGGGCGTTGAACACTTGACTAAGTAGGTAGGTGTTTGCCGTTTGGTCATTCTTATTCATAATTTTTTTTTAGTTGCTTTTTTTGCTTCTGGATTATTATTATTATTATTATTATTATTATTATTATTATTATTCAGAAAGCAATCCCTCTTTTATGAAAAGTTTCGTTAAAAATGACAGGTGCTAGGCTTAGATTTTTACATAATTTTCATTTGTTTATTATTTAGTACTTTATTTATTTATTATATAGTTCTTTAATTATTTATTATTCAGTTCTTTATTTATTTATTATTCAGACAGCAATCCCTCTTTTATGAAAAGTTTCGTTAAAAATGACAGGTGCTAGGCTTAGATTTTTACATAATTTTCATTTGTTTATTATTTAGTACTTTATTTATTTATTATATAGTTCTTTAATTATTTATTATTCAGTTCTTTATTTATTTATTATTCAGACAGCAATCCCTCTTTTATGAAAAGTTTCGTTAAAAATGACAGGTGCTAGGCTTAAATTTTTAAATAATTTTCATTTGTTTATTATTCAGTTCTTTATTTATTTATTATTCAGTTCTTTATTTATTTATTATTCAGTTCTTTATTTATTATTATTCAGTTCTTTATTTATTTATTATTCAGAGAGCAATCCCTCTATTATGAAAAGTTTCGTTAAAAATGACATGTGCTAGGCTTAAATTTTTACATAATTTTCATTTGTTTATTATTCAGTTCTTTATTTATTTCTTATTCAGTTCTTTATTTATTTATTATTCAGAGAGCAATCACTGTGTTATGAAAAGTTTTGTTAAAAATGACAGGTGCTAGGCTTAAATTTTTACATAATTTTCATTTGTTTATTATTCAGTTCTTTATTTATTTATTATTCAGAAGGCAATCCCTCTTTCATGAAAAGTTTCGTTAAAAATGACAGGTGCTAGGCTTAAATTTTTACATAATTTTCATTTGTTTATTATTCAGTTCTTTATTTATTTATTATTCAGAGAGCAATCCCTCTTTTATGAATAGTTTCGTTAAAAATGACAGGTGCTAGGCTTAAATTTTTACATAATTTTCATTTGTTTATTATTCAGTTCTTTATTTATTTATTATTTAGAAGGCAATCCCTCTTTTATGAAAAGTTTCGTTAAAAATGACAGGTGCTAGGCTTAGATTTTTACATAATTTTCATTTGTTTATTATTTAGTACTTTATTTATTTATTATATAGTTCTTTAATTATTTATTATTCAGTTCTTTATTTATTTATTATTCAGACAGCAATCCCTCTTTTATGAAAAGTTTCGTTAAAAATGACAGGTGCTAGGCTTAGATTTTTACATAATTTTCATTTGTTTATTATTTAGTACTTTATTTATTTATTATATAGTTCTTTAATTATTTATTATTCAGTTCTTTATTTATTTATTATTCAGACAGCAATCCCTCTTTTATGAAAAGTTTCGTTAAAAATGACAGGTGCTAGGCTTAAATTTTTAAATAATTTTCATTTGTTTATTATTCAGTTCTTTATTTATTTATTATTCAGTTCTTTATTTATTTATTATTCAGTTCTTTATTTATTATTATTCAGTTCTTTATTTATTTATTATTCAGAGAGCAATCCCTCTATTATGAAAAGTTTCGTTAAAAATGACATGTGCTAGGCTTAAATTTTTACATAATTTTCATTTGTTTATTATTCAGTTCTTTATTTATTTATTATTCAGTTCTTTATTTATTTATTATTCAGAGAGCAATCACTGTTTTATGAAAAGTTTCGTTAAAAATGACAGGTGCTAGGCTTAAATTTTTACATAATTTTCATTTGTTTATTATTCAGTTCTTTATTTATTTATTATTCAGAAGGCAATCCCTCTTTCATGAAAAGTTTCGTTAAAAATGACAGGTGCTAGGCTTAAATTTTTACATAATTTTCATTTGTTTATTATTCAGTTCTTTATTTATTTATTATTCAGAAAGCAATCCCTCTTTCATGAAAAGTTTCGCTAAAAATGACAGGTGCTAGGCTTAAATTTTTACATAATTTTCATTTGTTTATTATTCAGTTCTTTATTTATTTATTATTCAGTTCTTTATTTGTTTATTATTCAGTTCTTTATTTATTTATTATTCAGTTCTTTATTTATTTATTATTCAGTTCTTTATTTATTTATTATTCAGTTCTTTATTTGTTTATTATTCAGTTCTTTATTTCTTTATTATTCAGTTCTTTATTTATTCATTATTCAGACAGCAATGAATGTTTTATTTATCCAATCGCTTTCCGCTATCCTTTTATTCTTATCCAATTATCAAGTATAAAAAAAATTATATATATATATATATATATATATATATATATATATATATATATATCATATATAATATATATAATAAAAGCCACTGAAGCAAACCAATGGAAGAACACAAGTGATTGTATTTCCTGGTTCCAAAAAGTTAAATGTAAATACACGTTCATCAAATATGACGTAAAAACTTTTACCTAATAATTTCTGCAAAAGGTTTACTGGAAGCATTTAATTTTGCTAAAATGTACATAAATATACCATCTAAGCATACTGACATAATATTACACTGCCGAAAGAAATCCAACAACGAAGCATTCGATGTACCCCAAGGATCGTATGACGGATTAGAAATTTCAGAATTCATGGGAATATACATTTTAAACAAAATCAATAAAATAATTCATATTGACAACCACGGATTATATAGAGATGACGGATTAATGATAGCACCAGACAACAAAAGAGAAAATGATAAAATAAGGAGAGAGCTTTTCAAATTATTCAGAGAACTAGATTTTGATATAATAGATACAAATAATAAAGTGGTACAATATTTAGATGTAGAACTTAATTTACAAACTAGAACTGTCTCGCCATACATGAAAACAAACACTAAGTAATCATAAATACAAAATCCCATCATCCGAAAAGTATAATTAAACGCATTTACAAAAGAATAAAACACAGACTATCTAATAATTCGTAAAACAAATCAATATTTAATGAAAAGAAAAATATCTATGAAGATGCACTAAGAAAATCTGGCCATAAAAACATTTTACAATATAATTCTCAACCAAACAGACAAATCAAAAACAACAATAGAAAACGAAACATTATTTGGTTCAACCCACTATTTAATTTAGAGGTTAAGACCAAAATAGGACAAATACTTTTAAACTAATAGATAAACAAAATAATCAGAACTAAACAAAATTTTCAACAGAATCACAATCAAACTGAGCTATAGATGCACTAGTAATTTATATAGTTTCATAAAAAACAAAACGCCAGAAACTTAAATAGCATCGTACAAAACAAAACCACGAACAAAGAATGCAACTGCAGGAACTAAAATAAATGTTCACTTCAAGAACTCTGCAACACAAAAGAAATCATTTACAAGGCAAAGGTACATGACCTAAATGGCCAAAATAAAATATATTTGGACTCAACTAAAGACACCTTTAAGACCAGGTGGTTTAATCACAAGTCTACATTCAAAATAGAAAAATTAAAAAAACTGTACAAAATTGGCTAACCATGTGTGAAAATTCAAATCAAAACATGGAAAAGACCCAAATATAACGTGGAGCATTGTAAAAACAGCCAAGCTTTACAAAGGTAGCAAAATATGTAGACTGTACCAAAAGGAAAAATGAGAAATTATGCTATTCCCAAACAAAAACGAACTGTTAAATGAAAGAACGGAAATTATGACTAAATGCATCCACACTAAGAAATACCTCTTAGGTTCATACAACCATGGATAAAAACGCCTTGATTCGTTTTAATTTAAAAATTGCTCGTTCAAAAATTCCCTGCCACGTGAGCGTTCCAATAAAACACCGTTACAAGGGTGTTTTTAAAAAAAAATCTGAAAACGGTAAAATCAGTTATTAAAAGTTACCTGAAGACACCACTCATGGTAGAATCCTAGGTAGCGTAATATCTCGTTTATAAATTTAATATATATATATATATATATATATATATATATTCACGCATACATATATACGCACACACACACACACACACACACACACACACACACATATATATATATATATATATACATGCATTTATATATATATACATACTCATACACTCATTTACTATTTCCAACAAGCAAAATAGTTTGGTGTATTTTAAATGGAAATAATATTGATTGGAATCTAAAATTTTCAGATTTTTTTTTTTTTACTTTTTATTTTTCGTTCATTTTTGTGCGATCGACACATTTATAAACGAAAGTTAATCCTTGGTTTTAAAAATCTTGCAAAAATATACATCTTTGACATGTTATTTTTTTTTAAATTGACTAATTTAAAGTTAAATTAATCTTTGTTACACAAATATTATTTGTTTATAGCATGATATTTAAAATAAAAGTATTTCTCAATCATGAAGGTGACGAGGGATTGATGTGTGAAGTAAATGATGACAGCCAAATGACGTGGGAAGTGATTGATGACAGCTAAGTATGGTTGACCAAAATAGGCATAATTGTTTAATATTATTCCTGTAAGGGGAAGAAACCGTGAGACACATGACCTTTTAATGTAAGACAGAGAATACCATACTAAAAAAAATGTTCAAATACACAAAAAATTTAAAAATCATTTTAAAAATACAATGGCTCATCGACATGTATTCAACTCTTCAATTTTCGATTAGTAAATTTAGTCTTCATTTAATAGCTTAATAACCTACCCGCGACAAGGCTTGTACTTTTTTTAATTTGAAATTTTATAAATTATTTTAATCAAAAAGAAGTTCTTTTAAAATTTCATTATTCATCGAAAACTTTTTTTCTTTAGACTATAATGTCCTTAATTTATATTACATATCAAAACAATCAAAAACTTATCTAATTAAATAATGCCATAGTTTTATTGCGTTTTTTATTTACTGTTGGGAGCAGATGTTCAGAAAAAGAGCGAAAGGTTGAAAACAATAATAGGCCATTTACATTCCCCAATGAGTTCTGCGTTTATCTAATATAATAAATTTTCGCTACAAAATTTAATTTCTCAAACTTTCATGACTTTACGTGGAGCTGGGGGTAGGAGGAACAAGTAAAATAAATATTTTTACAAAGATTTTCTAAAAATAATGATTTAAAAGATAATTTCATTTATTTGTGAAAAGGTCCTGGAAGTTTCATTAAAATCATTTTTGCAAGAATCTTCAAATTAATGTTTTTCACCGGAAAAAAAAAAACTGAGTTACGTAATATTGCATTATCCAATGTAATCTCCGGTAACGATTTGGTTACCAACTGACGAAAATCTAAAGAAGATTGTTTATCAATATTTCAAACGTGTTAGAAAGAATTAAACATTTAAAAAAACAATTTTAAAATATTTTGATCTTTCCTCTTAATGAGAACAAACATTTTGATGGAAAAACTTCGTTGGGGCCTTTTTCTTCATAATATGCTGTTTTATTTTTGTTTTTTGTTTTTTTGTTTAGCAAAAGAGTGAAGGTACTTATGCATTCACATATATATATATATATATATATATATATATATATATAGTAATATTTTTATTATAAGTTTATAATAAAAGCATAGTTTACTGCAACACAAGAGCCGTTGTGTTTCGGGGCTTGCTTATTAGCGCCTCGTCAGGCAGTGAAATATTTTTCTCTTAGAAATCATTATATATAGAAACTAAAAAAACAACACAATTACTACCATATCCAGACAAGGAGGGGGAATTTCAGAGAGTTTGTTTCAATAAACCAACAGCAAGCCAAGTCATGATGGATAGGAGGAATTTGATTATAAGTGTAAGTGGGTATAGAAATGAAATAACTTGGAAACCCAGGCTCTTTTCGGTGTCAGTAATGAAACATTTGGATGTATACATATGTATCTTAGCATGTCTGCAAAGATATGGTATGTATTCGTGAGACGGTTACAATATTTCTTTAAGTTATTTTTTACTTAATGTAGTGAAAAACTGATAAAGACAGAAAAGTGTTCAAAATATAATGTACGTCAAAAGTTTGTAGTCGACTTAGTAAGTGATCTATCCGTTAACCGAAACAAATTATTTGTCAGAAGATGGGAGAATCAATATATTTATGCTAAGGGGATAGATTATAGATTAAAAGGTCTTGCTATATAATGCTATATAATATTAGAAAATAAATTAACTATACTTTAGGGTGGGATGTGCGTTGTGGTGCAGTGAATATCGACTCGGAACGACAAATCGAGGAGACGTGTTCGAACTCCAGTTGAATTCCTTGCATTCATTTACGCAAAATACCCTTGGAAAAGGTATTAATCCGTCTCTTCCCTCTAGTTATGAGTTAAATAATAGGACAGATTGGGTTCTATAGCCTTGACTGGCAACCAGTCAACCACAGAAATCAATAGCAACATAACTGCGGGATAATCTTCTGCCCTTTCGAGACATGATCACCCAAAAGCGTGTATCACACACACACACACACACACACACACACACACACATATATATATATATATTAGATACTGGGGGTCGATTAAAGAAGTTTGAAAGATAGAAAACACAAAAATGATTATATATTGTTAATAAAACTAATAATATTTATTGTAAATTATTCGATCTTTTGACCAAATGGAAGCATAATGAGAAAATATGTTAAAAATCGTAATTTTCGGTCTAGCTTCTGTTTTATTGAGAAATAATAACTAATATGATATTTTTCTTTTTTTTTTTCTGCATGTGATATCTACATGAGATCTAGTGGTTTACGTTAATTGATTGTCATGATTGGTTTTGGGGGGAAACAGTAAACATTGAGTATGCCTAAATTCATATTTAAACCTAGAATGTGTGGATCTATTTTTAAAATATATTTTAATTCTGACTTTCTGCATTTAAATGAAGAAGCTAAATAATTTACTATATATATATATATATATATATATATATATATAAGGGTACGATATAAACATTTTATATTTCTAGTTTTGCGCATGTTTTTTTTTCATTTCGTTAACTGCACAGTATAGTAGGGTCAGTTGGGCACCGTCTGTGAGAAAAAGAGCACCATGACACAATTCACTTTGCTAGAAATTTGGAAACTGCATATCGTACCGCTTGGCATTCGCACCAGAAGCTCCAATAGAACATTTCAAAGTGTTTTGTTGTCACTCTGAGGACATGGCAGAAGATTCGAAAGGGGATGAATGAGATTATGAAAGCGTTTGAAGTGTTGACAACTGATGGCGACGTTATACCTCCATTCATCTTCAGACGGGGCCATATGCTCAACAAGGAAACCTACACCAAGTGTCTTGACGATGTAGTGCTGCTCTGGTTCAAGAGCCTATGTCAGGCAACAGAATTCTGCATCATGCTACACAAACAGAAGGACCAAGTCACGACTGTCTGGAAATGTGTGTGGCCACATCGCCCCTTACATCGGGCCACCTATTTTCCCGGACTTCAACCCCGTGATTATTATGTGTGAGCCGCAGTTGAGAGAAAGAGAGAGATAGAGGGAGAGAGAGAGACAACTCAAAACTCTTGCAATACCAAAAATGAACTGAAAGCAAAATTTATAAGAGAATTCACCAACGTCTAGATACATGAGATTCCGAAGTCGTCTGGAAATCGTGGTTGAAGCCAATGGCGATTTTATTGAATAAATTTAATCGTTGGTATATATATATATATATATATATATATATATATATATATATATATATATATATATATATATTAAAATGAGATATAATCATTAGTTTCATTTTTTGAGTAATTTAGACAACAATTTATCCATCGTACTCTATACGTATTGATATATAAATAGTGGGGACATAATCAACACTGCATGCTGACTGGCAGTTTCACATCAGGAAGAGACAGCTGAAGTTTCTTGGACACACAATGAGGAATAAAATCTTGGAGAATTTGATACTCACAGGGCGGATAGAAGGAAGGAGAGACAGGGGAAACATCGCATGACATACTTGATTCAAGGGACACGGCACATGAAGAAGAAGTTTGTCTATTCCAATGCGCCGATTGATTCTGGTGCCAAATTCTTAATCATCTATCAAAACATTTCCGAGGTATTTAAATTTTCCTACTTACCTAACCTCTTCCTAACAATTATACATTGATTTTTTTTTCCTTACTTATGTGGTTAAAACTGTGGCAGCCAATAACGAATGTTGGTAAGACTTCTAATTCTCACAGAATCAACTCAGTCATTTAAGTGCCATACGTGATACACGCTTTGGCGATGATGTCTCGAAAGAAACATGAATGACTGGGCAGAAGATTTTCCCGCTGTAGGTTGCCATTACTTTCTGTGGTAAACTGGTTGTCAATGAAGGTTATAAAACCAAATCTGTCCTGCTATTTAACCCATAGCTTGAGAGAGAAGCAACGGATTCATAACTTTCCCATGGTATTTTCGCGTATGTTAATGCAACGAACTCAACTGGACTTTGAACTCGGCCCTTCAATTTCTCGTTCCGAACTAATATCCAATGCAGTACCTCACTGTCCCATGTCACTGGTTGAATTCCGGTGAGAAGGCTTATGTTTGTCTTACACCAATTTCTCTGTGTGTGTGTGTGTGTGTGTGTGTGTGTGTGTGTGTGTGTGTGTGTGTGTGTGTGTGTGTGTTATTTAATGAATTAATTTTATTATTTAAGCTATCGTCCTCATCTTTGTCGTTGTTATCATAGCGTTTCCACCGAAGTGCCCTCCGGCCTTTATCAAGAAAATAAGGCCATTGGTTAAAAGCATTGGTTCGTAAATTTTGTGATATAGTGATTTTGAGTTCAATCCCTGGGTCGAGCAATGTGTACTTGTACTCAGTGGAAACGGGTAAACAATACATTCAGTCAGTTAAGTGCCATACGTGATACACGCTTGGGCGATCATGTCTCAAAAGAGACATGACTGACTGGGCAGAAGATTATTCCGCAGTAGGTTGCCATTGCTTTCTGCGGTAGACTGGTTGCCGACCAAGGCTATAGAACCCAATCTGTCCTGTTATTTAACCCATAAGTGGAAGGAATAGACGGATTAATACTTTTCTCAAGGTTATTTCCGATATTCAATGCACTCCAACGCACATCCAAACAATAGTAGTACTAAAATTAGGAACTAGAAAGACACGATATCCAGAGACATAGGCAGGAAAATGCAAACAATCTACTCCCGTAGAATAAAGGATTCAGTTCGGAACTTTCTGTAGATTACACAGGTCGACATACACCTGCTGAAGGCTAGAGAGCAAAACAGCCAAAACGCTATAACAATAACAAAGAGAAAAGCAATAGCCGGAACAGCTTCTTTATGTGCCATGTCCTTTCAGGACGTAGGTGACCACTTACTCCTATCCCTTGTCGCTCTTAACATTCTTCCTCTTGGTATCTATCCCAAACCCCCGCTCCGCCATCCATTTGCCCAAGTTCATCAAATATGTCTCGCGCTGCTTTCCCCTGTCCCTCCTTCCCATCTATCGGTCCTGTGAGCATTAGATTCTCCAAGCCCTCATTTCTCATTACGTGTTCAAGAAACCTTAGTTGTCTCTTCCTGATGCTACGTATGACTTCTCGTTCTTCTCGTTGCACACGTGTTCAATGAAAGACTCAAAATAATTAAAGCTATCCAATTAAAGCACATTGTATTGCACTTCCTTGTTACTCGCCAATGAGCTGATGTTTTATCATACTACTCAGCCCAGAGATTGAACCCATGCCATCAAGAAAGCAGTTATCAATCTTAACCTGATCAAGTCTAAGGTTAACAGTTATCTTCCACTCCTATCCTCACAAATTGCCTCTTAACATAACACACTACCTCGAGTGGCCTCCGGGCCTTGTACAGGGTGAACCTTACTGTAAAAAAAAGTTTTGTGCTTACGTCCATATTATGTTGAAAGACCGGTTATCGTACGACAACCGAAGTTAAGCAACATCGAGCCTGGTCAGAACTTAGATGGGTGAAAGATAGGGAATATTAGTTGCTGCAATATTCTTACGAGCAAATACCATTGGAAAAGGTATGGTGAATCTATCGCCTCTCCTCCCAGCTATAGGTTGAATGACAGGGCTTGTATCTTCTTCTTTTATCTGCCATGTTTCTCTAGGACGTAGGCAATCATGGCCTTTGACATCTTTTTGTCCTTTGTTGATCTTAATAAGTTTTATCTTTTTATTATTTCTCCCAAACTCTGTTCTAGCATCTATTTGCTCAAGTTCATCAAGTATGTCACGCGCTGATTTCCTCTATCCCGCTTTCCCTCAATCTGTCCTGTGAGTATCAGGTTTTCCAAGTCCTCTTTCCTCATTACACGCCCTAGAAATTTCAACTGACCTTTCCTGATGTTAAGTATAAATTTTCTTTTTTAGTTTCCATTTTCTCCAAAATCACGTTGTTGCTCACATGTTTGGTACATGCTATCCTCAGCATCCTTCTGTAGAACCACATTTCTGTTGCTTCAAGTCTTTTCTTCGTCATTGAGAAGATTGTCTAGCATCCACTGCCATCTAAGATCACTGATATCACGTAAACAGTTCAATACAGTTTTAGTTTCTAAAGACATTTTCCTGTCTCTTAATAGTCTGCTTAGATTTTGGAATGTATCTTTGGCCATCCTTATACTTCGGATCTCAGTGTCGCACTTTCCCTACTATGAGGAGATAGTCCAGCATTCGCTGCCATACACGAGGGAAGATATCAGTAAATCATTATTATCTCTAAAATTCTTAAAATGTAAAAATATTTTCCGCCTTTAAATAACTGAAAAAGGTTGATAAACCGTAAAAAATATCAGTCTACTTCAATTAATGAACAACATATTCTAGTTTGAATAAATAAAAACTACTCGGAAAAAAAGTTTTTTTTTTTAAATTTTTAAGTTTTATGTTTTTACATTTTTATTTTACGTTTAAAAAAAAAGTTACGCACCGTTCTACATATGACGGCATTTGTAGCCAGTGGTGCAGCTACGGCTCCCATCGTCAAGAAACAAAAACAATGTTGATGCTTCTACCTAAGTTGACACTGAAATGTTTTGTGACCTATTACCCTTTAGATGTGCATTGTAATCGAGAAATCGGAGAGTCGTTTTCGAATTCCAGTTGAATTCATTGCATTTCTTTACACGCAAATGCCCTTGAGAAAGGAATAAATCCATAGCTTCTCCCTCCAGCTATGGGTTAAATAGTAGGATAGATTGGGTTTTATAGCCTTAGTTGTCAACCAGTCTACCGCAGAAAGTAATGACAATCTATTGCGGGAAAAACTTTTACTCAGTCAGTCATGTAACTGACTGACTGACCCTTTGAAAGACAATTACAAAAATAAGGTACTACTTTGCCAAAGCCATGAATAAAGTCCACCTATCATAATAGAAAAAAACAGGAACTAATTGAATTAGACCTCAATGCTAAGTATAGTAACTATAGCTACATCATTTGTAAATCGTTTTAAAATTCATGTCATCCGTTAATGTTATTTTTCAATGTAACGGAGTACATGCTACAGGCCCTTAATGAGTCTGACGAGGCTCGCGCGGTTGCTCTGGACATCTCCAAGGCTTTCGACAGGGTTTGGCACTCTGGCCTCCTATGCAAACTACGGGTTTACGGTATTACCGGTCACCTGCTTGACCTAATCCAATCTTTTCTAAATAACCGCAAAATGAAGGTCGTTTTGAATGGGCGTGCCTCTTCATCCTACAGCACGAATGCTGGTGTCACACAGGGCTCTATACTGGGCCCGAGGCTCTTCCTTATTTTCATCAACGACCTCCCAGATGAGATCAAGTCCCAAGTAGGCATCTACGCAGATGACACTACAATATACTCCCGCACCAGTGAGAAACCTGTCGTGGCGGACAGACATAATCTCGCGACTGACCTTGAACGGGATCTACACTCTGTGGTGAACTGGGGCAAGAAGTGGCTTGTCAACTTCAATTCGTCTAAGACCAAGCTGTTGTCTGTCAACCATTACAGGCAACCTCTCCTGCCTCCCATAAGCATGGACCAAGCGATTCTCCCGGAAAGCAATACACTACGCCTCCTCGGACTTACCCTGTCCTCAGACCTCAAATGGAACCACTATATTGAATCCATAGCAAAATCTACTGCTAAGAAAGTTGGGTCACTATGTCGATCCAGGATGTTTTTTCCGCCTGAATCCATCCTGCATATATACAAGTCAACCATCCGTCCGTGCATGGAGTACTGCTGCCATCTATGGTCAGGCGCCCCTGCCGTTCTCCTCAGTGTTCTTGACAGGCTCCAAAAGAAAGTCTGTAATGTGATAGGTACTGATCTGGCGGCTCGACTGCAGCCACTTCCCCACCGTCGAAATGTGGCCTCCCTTTGTCTGTTCTATAAATACTTTCATGGCTTCTGCTCGGACGAACTTAAGTCACTGGTGCCTCCTCAACAGGTGTTTACTCGTGCAACCAGACTGGCAACTGGGTCCCACCCATTCACAGTCAGGTTAGCCAAATGCAGACGACAATTCTACTCCTGCAGCTTCTCTCACACTTCCCGCCTGTGGAACTCGCTCCCATATTCTTGCTTTCATGACGGCTACAACCTCCAGAAATTTAAATGCAAAGTCAATACTCATCTACTAACCACTGGACTCTAGCTCTCTCCCCACCCCTGTATAACCTTCCTTTTCTCTCCACCTATGTATCTGTCATCGCACCTGCTTTCTCAGCCTTCTATTGTTCCTTTCTAACTAGTCTGTACTCCTCACTCTTTTCTAATTAATTCTTTTTACAGTTATGTAGCCCCCTGCACATCAGTGGCATTTCCGCCTTGCTCGGGGTGAAATGATAAAAAAAAATTAATCAATGCTATATATCTAACTCATAGTTCTGGAATTCATTTAGAAAGTCATTAATTTGTGGTAGTGTCAATGGTTTATGAAACAGACATAAAAATTATGGTTATAGGTATATTTAGGTTTACACATTAGTTTATATCCCAACGCCCAACAAGTTTTGAATTCATACTTGTTCTTCTACACCGGTTGCCAAAAATAGAGTAAAGAAACCAATCTACCCAAGTATGAACAATTAGTTTCGGAGAGAAAAATAGATTCATACATTTCCAAGGGTATGTGTGCACACACGCGCACGAAACTCTCTCTCGCGCACGCACACACACACACACACACACACACACACACACACACACACACACACACACACACACACACACAGAGAAATTATTATTATTATATGAAATGGAGCCATAACAACACACCATGACCTGCCTTAGGTCTTCCCGCAGACTTGGTAGGTAGTGTGACCATAGCAGAAATCGAATTATGATGAAAAATGACAACATAATAATAATTATTATTATCTGGTTATCTGTCGATTGTTGTTTAACCCTTAGCTGTCAGTGAAGGTGTAAACAAATTTTCGGCGCTCTACGCCCTCGTCAGGTTGACAACAATCAACAAATAACCAAGTAGTTCAATAATGCTGCTGAAAAGGAATATGAACACATTGAATAATAATAATAATAATAATAATAATAATAATAATAATTCTGCTTGTTCCTTCCTTAGTTAATTAGTTACTTAGTTCGTCTGTCCGTTATGCCACACTCTCTACACGAGCTTTTTCTTCCCCTCTATCTTTTTAGTTTTCTCAGCCTTTCTCTCAACTTTGCCAAACGGAAGAGTAGTAAAGAGTGAGAGAGTAGGAGGAGAGAGCCTATAGCATTAACGTGTCAGTAGCAGCTTAAACTGATGGTTGTAGCAGTAATTGTGTGTGTGTGTATATGTGTATGCACTGTACAATATAGTAAAAATAGTTAAGTTTGTTGTTGTATCCGGCGACCTAATAACGAAATTTCTAGCCTCTACATCCTTGGCCATTACTCAGTTGGTCTTTTCTGTTTACAATGGACACTGAAGCCATGATTTTTCCGTAATAAAAAAACATTTTCTCTTTCAAAATCTCTCACAAAATAGCGTACAGTATTTTGGTCATGGTCTGTGCATACGTCGCTTAATATAAGATTGCAGTAAAGTAGCCTCTATGGACATTACTTTTATAGATATTTTAATAAAATTACACTCTGTGTTATCGTTATTTTATTATTTAATACCTTTATGTTTGAAGATGTTACTATCATTTGTAGTATGACGAAGTAAAATTTTCGAGAAAATCATAATTATTCTTCCGTGGAAATTCCACGGGTTCCGCTAGTTATTATTATTATTTTATTTGTACTTATAAAAAAAAAAAAAGAAAAAAAAAAGGGAATATGATTACGTTGAATAATAATAATAATAATAATAATAATTATTATTATTATTATTATTATTATTATTATTATTATTATTATTATTATTTCATATAATAAATAATTGATAACAAATTAATTTATAATAAAGTAAAATAATTGAAGTTTTTAAACATTATTTTGGAAATTTAGTAAATGAATTAAAACCTATAGGATTTTACTTTTAATCGGAATTACGGTGAATCAACTTTTACTTACAATTTGTTGACCTGTTGTGATTTACAAGTTAAAATTTCACTTACTGTTCATCTATATTTTGGTTTCGCTTATAGCCACATTAGACGAGTTTTCAATGAGGACCAATTACCCTAATTAAAAATTACAAGCTTTGCTTACCAGCCATCGATCTACGGGAGGCGCCTGTGACTTTAAAACTTTCCTTCTAAAATCTCAATTTCTTTCTTTATTTTTCTCTGTTCCTCATCTCCTATTACAATATTTCAACCGTTTCACGCTACATGGAAAATGCGATACTTCTAAAATTTCAGTGCAAAATAAGTGTCCGTTTTTTATCTGTTATATATTCTGACTAAAAAAAAACAAA
>JBBBDQ010002008.1:832500-867500 GCA_037127315.1 Ascarosepion bandense
TGCCATGATGTGGTTTCTATATATCTTTTCGAGAAATATTTTCATGGTGGTTGTTCTAATAAGCTCTTCTCTTTGATACCAAGACCCCGTAAATTTAATTGGCTACAAGGTCTTACTGTTTTACTGATGAAATAGCTAGGTGTAACCGTCAGTTCTATTCTAATAGTTTATTTTCCCGCACTTCTCGTCGTCTTGCTTCCCTGCTACTTACAAACTTCAAAAATTTAAATACAACGTCAATCGCCATGTTCGGTCTTCCTTGACACTGTTTTTTTTATTGTTCTTTCTTCTCACTAAAGTTTCCTCATTCTCTTCAAGTTCCAGTAACCCCTTACAAGTGACTTAATCAGGATAGCTCTCACTTCTCATCTTTTATATAGCCCTGCTACTGAGAAGACATTTTTAAGATGGCTTACAATGAGTCAGTACACCAAAAAGGAAGATTTTTTTCTTCCCAAAACGATTAACTAAAAACATCACCACTTTTACTCTGTAATGTTCGATCTGTGCGATTAATATCGAACCCTGAATTAAGAGCGTTAACAACGGAGGAGATTATATTGAAAAATATAGCAAAATATGCACAAAATAATCAATTCGATTGAAAATGTAATTGGCATTTAAATATGTGTTAATAAGTATTTAATTCTTTCCGTAATATGTTGTTTCTTTTTTTCTTCCTTCTCCTTCTTTTTTATCTTCTTCTTCTTCGTCGTCGTCGAAGTAATCTTGTCAGTAAGATTTATAAAAAATCAATTAATAAAACAAGCGTAAAATATGTCATGCAAATTAACTGCTTCTTTTATTATTAGGCTGCAAACCAATTCATGTATATTACGGATATATGTATTGAGGGTGCATGTTAGCACATACACGCATGCGCGTGATCAACCAGGTGGTATATATTGCACGAATAGAGATGGAAATCAAAGTGACAGACGTTGCTTATAGCTCATAATCAGCTACGTCTTGAATAGTCAAAGCAGATAAAAGAAAATGTATATGATAAATAATACACTCATATATACATATTGTGCATAGGTACACGCATATTTTCATTTTATATATACACCTTCACATACCCATATATATATATATATATATACTACCAGCCATAATTATTAGGCCACGCCAGATTTTTTTTAAAAGAAATTGCGTATTTCATACTATTTTTAAATGAATGATTCTAAATGAAAATAGAATGGTTCTTTTGTTATTATTTCTTTGCAAAATTTTACCAGGCAAGGAAGCAGAGATGAACTCGTCCGAATCATCCTAAATTTTCATCATTTTTTTCATTGATGAAACTGCAATATAGGTAAATTATTAAATATTTATAAGTTCAGTTAATGCAAATCTTATTGTGCAGTATTAACAAAAAAAACATTCTATTTTCATTTACAATTCTTCACTTGGCAATAAATACTAAAAAATAGTATGAAATACATCATTTTTTAAAACACTGGGATGGTCTAATAACTATGGCCGGTAGTATATATATATATATATATATATATATATATATATATATATATATAATTTGTTTAAAAATATTTTCAAATAAACAAATAGATTAAATATGTCAATTGTTAATCCATTTCATAAAACTCCGAAAATTTCCGTAAAATATATGTATGGCTGAAGATGCCCGTTTAGTAGAGAGGCTAACTAATCCCTGTTGCAGACGCCTGCTCAGACACATAATTTCACTCACAATCCTTGGGTCAACCCGTTGTATGGTTTTCAGGAACTTTTCAATGGTGCTTCCTCCAAATCGAAAACATAGAGAAGTCACCTTTCTGAAAAATCGACCATGGTCAGAAAGCAAACGCTCTAACCACTCGGTCACGTGCCCATATATATATATATATATATATATATATATATATATATATATATATATATATAAAGACAGGAAAACTTATCTTTGCTTTCATAAAATCCCTCAGAAAATAAAACCTTGTGCTAAAAAGTGGCCGGTTATAAATAGATAGATTTTATAATATAAGCTGATAATAAAAATTCATATTTTAATATTCGTCTCCATTAAAATGTTTGGAATATTTTTATTTTTTTTAATGTTTCTTTTGAAAGGAATTTTTTTTTTTTTTTTTTTTGTTAAAAAATGGACGATTTAATTAGATAAAGAAATTTTCATTTATTAAAAATTAACGACATATAAAAGATGTTTGCATTTACTATGGAAAGATTATAAATAAAATGTTCAGGTTAAAATACTAATGATTATGATAAGTTTGAAAAATATGAAGAGACAATTTCTCATTACGGCCAATAATATGAAGAAGAAAAGTATACCATGCGGCAAATAAGTATTTCATAAAAATCAAATTAATAAATATTAATGTTTTTTTGTTTTTTTTTAATCATATCACTCCAAGCAAGGCGGTGACGCCACTGATGCGCATGGGGCTACTTAAGAGTAGAATGATAGGAAAAAAAGGAAGCCGCGAACCACATCCTAAACAGGAAACAAGGGATGAGCCTCTTCACCTGTTCAAAAGACGTGGGTGGAGTGTGAACCGGGCGATAGTTGTAGCATTTTTATTGTATCGTCTTATATGTACCTATATTTTATCAAAAAGTTCTCAAATTAGAAATTAATTGGGAATGAGGCTAAAATTTGAGGTTTAAATTACATCATTTTTATATTTGATTGATGCGAATCTTTAATGGACTCATGAGCTGCACGAGGGATTCTTGTACGAAGAAAGAAGAAAATTACGTTAGAACAAAAGAAGAGAGGCAAAAGAAATTATGTTTTACAGAAGGATATTGAGAATTTCATGGGTAAGAAAGCAACGAAGAAGTTTGATAGAAAATAGTAATAAAAAAACATTTACACTTAGAAAGAAAAAAAAGACAGCTGAAATGGCCTACCTACCAAACGAGATTGTGTGAATAGATGGCGGAACGTGGGCGGGATACTTGGCAAAGTGAGAAACACTGCTAAGGGGTAGGATGTGATAGAGAGCAATAATCGCCCACGTCTTAAAGGGACACAGCACATAGATGTTCAAATCTCTACCAAAAAATAAAGATAACGGACCGTTGATTGGTTTCACCTTAGAGCGACATTTTGTTATTCATGTCGGACAGTATGAAGTATATATATATATATATATATATATATATATATATATATATATATATATATAAACTTATTTATAAATGGAACTTTGTCTCTGTGTGTCTGTGTCTGTGTCTGTGTGTATCCGATACCTATAGACTACGAAACGGCTGACCCGATTTTCTTGAAAATTTACACAGTTGTACTATAAGCGTCTGCGAATGTTCTTAGCTAGGTTTTGTGTTGATGTACCCCCGATAATTATCGAAAATCGATAATGGAAAAAATCGGGTTATAGAAGGAGTGGTCCGATTTTAATCAAATTTGATACACTCATAGACAAAGACATAAGA
Source organism: Ascarosepion bandense (assembly GCA_037127315.1). NCBI lineage: Eukaryota > Metazoa > Mollusca > Cephalopoda > Sepiida > Sepiidae > Ascarosepion > Ascarosepion bandense. The sequence continues at coordinate 835,942 of JBBBDQ010002008.1, forward strand.
AACGATATTCAGAAGTTTCAATGTTGCAATTCTTAAAATAGTACAGAAAATCGATTATATATATATATATATATATATATATATATATATATATAAGGCAAGATGTTTGTGTGTGTGTCTGTTTATCTGTCTGTATGTCCTTTATACAAATCCACAATTTTTATCCGATTCTCACCAAAATTCACAAAAATATTCTTTAGGCTGAGTCTGAGCTCCAGGACCATGTGTTAGTTTTAAAGCTTTCATTACACCCGAGCAACGCCGGGCTATACTGCTAGTATTTAAATATGTATGGCTTTTTTGTGTTCAGTCCGATGTCCAAATGATGGCTGTCGTTGCGATGACGTGACGTCATAAACGTCGCATTTCCACCTGAAATAATAAATCGTTTCGTTTCCGCTCTTTCATCTTTCTCTTTTTCTTTCTTTTTTTTTTTCTTTTTTTTTTTTTTTTTCACATTCCTTCTTACGCTTTCTCAGATTTCATCTTTGGGAGAATCTGTTGTACATTGAAATGGGGATATCTAACCAGTCGTTCCTTCCAAGCCCATCGTATGCGTTGGTTACTTAGAAGGGATGTGCACTCCAATAGATAGATATTAACATAGATAAATATATATTAGTCATCCACACACACACACACACACACACACACACACACACATATATATATATATATATATATATATATATATCAGAATGAATACAGAACGAAGAAAGAATTCTTAAAACATCCAAAACATTAATTTAAATCAGTGCACGATATATAATATATAGAGCTGTGAATATTTATTATGAATTATATTTTAGAACATGTACAGAATTTTTCTATATATATTCACGACAAAGGTACGTTTGTTTCGACATTGAATCTTCAATGTCTTATCAGGTGGTATGTAAAGTAATGGAAAGCCTCTTTCCTTATATTTGGCCAGTTTATTTAGAGGTGTTGGTGGGGGTTAGTGATAGGGGAGTGTGTCTTTGACCGTTGGAATTTTGGAGAGTGCTTAGTTAAAATGGTTGATTAATGAGAGTCTTTGACCTCTAGACAGATTTAACGTTGTAAGTTTCATATCGTTTGGATTTCTTAGAGTAGCCGGTCAGGAGGGTTGGGTTTGGAACTGGATATTTTTATAATATATATATATATATATATATATTAGTCATCCACACACACACACACATATTTATATATATATATATATAAATATTATAAATTATATTTTAGAACATGTACATAATTATTGTATATATATCCGCTACAAAGGTACGTTCGTTTCGACATTGAAACTTCAATGTCTCATCAGGCGGTGTACATGTACATGTACTAAAATCTAATTTATAATAAATATTCACAGCTCTATATATTATATATCGAGGACTGTTTTAAATTAATGTTTTGGACGTTGTAAGAATTCTTTCTTCGTTCTGTATTCACTCGGATATATATATATATATATATATATATATATATATATATATATATATATATAGTGCATCGAGGCAGCAGATAATTATGTAAAACATATACGGTTAAATATAACAAACAATGAATGTCTATTATGTTTAATTATGAGCCGTTCTAAACATCGTATTTTGGCTTTAATTTCAGGTTAAAATAAAGACAAAAATTCTCCAACATTTGGATATTTTTTATTATGTTGGTTCTAAGCTGTTATCGTTGCTTAGCAAAGTTTTATGTCAACACAAGATAAAAAAATCATCTATGATGGTGGATGTTTTTATGTTAACGTCCCTGTAACCTATCTGAAGATGGCTTATGTGAGCCGAAAGCTTAGAAGCAACATAATAAAAATATCCAAATGTTGGAGAATTTTAGTCTTTATTTTCACCCGAAATTTACGCCAAAATACAATGTTTAAAACGGCTCATAATTAAACATAATAGACATTCATTGTCTGTTATATTTAACAGTATATGTTTATATATATATATATATATATATATATATATATATATATATATATATATATATATATATATAATGAAAAGATAGATAGACATTAATATTAGAAATATTAATCGTTAGATTTTGACAAACTCAAAAATATATATATACAAATGTATATGTTTAAAAATAGATATGTACAGATGGATACATATTAAGATATTCATAGATATCTATTACCAGACAGATATTAGCACTAGAAATATTAATAAATATATAGATATAGGCTAGATATGAACAGAGGTATTTTAACAGACACAGAGATAATGATCAGATTGAAATAGTCGTAGTTAAAGATTGAAAGGTCTGGATAGAGAAACACTGGTAAAGGAAATGATTTTATAACTTAATATTCATGTGTATATTAAAATATAAATTTTTGTGTATGCTATCTATTCCGATGTTTTCATTTGCCCCACTCTCTCCTATATATATATATATATATATATATATATATATATATATATATATATATATATATTGTAATAGTTGTTACAATGGTTTATAAATTCATAGTCTATTCATAGACTATGAATTTATAAACCATTGTAACAACTATTACAATATAACGCTCTACGTTTGTATCGAGCACTCTTTATAAAAAAAGTAAATGCATGAACATGTTAAAAAACCTACGAGTTCTACAACTTTTTTACAATATATATATATATATATATTGTCATCCGCATACGGTTAGACTCCGATTGCTTTTTTACCCAGGATTGAAACCCGACCGAAATGGCGTCAGTCGGCGACTCTAATATATATATATATATATATATATATATATATATATATATATATATAATTTCAACTTTCGAGCACTACATATATATATATATATATATATATATATATATATATATATATATAATGCTCGAAAGTTTTGCTGTTGGTTATTTGATAGATTTTGGTGTGCAAATATCTATCTACCTAGAATAAAGTTCAGCCCTATCTCTCTATTTATCTATGTTTAGCAAGCTCGTCTCGCTAGAAGCTATTACAACTGAGTAGTGAGTTCGATCTTCACTGGGTACCCCATACCTTTGGCCTTGTGCCACATCTAAGCGGCGATTAGTAAATTAACAATCTATCTGCCCGTCTGTCTGTCCCAGTTTGTTCGAGCTAAGTCTCTGTTCAAATTTTTATTTCTCTTTCTTTGTCTGCTTATATATGAAATAATCCATTTGTCTATTTATGTGTTAAAATATTTAAAATTAAATCATCAGTCTATATGTATTTAATTTTAAAATCCAGTATTTTTTTTTTCTTTCTTTCTGCGTGAGTATGTGGAACTAAAATCGGAATCTATCAGTAAACATTTGCAGTTTTCTAATGTCTGTCCTGGTTGATTGAAGTGTTCAGCTATGGGGTAATGAGGGTTGTTTTGGCATATGCTTAGTTTATGATTATTATATATATATATATATATATAATCGTTTATTCGTTTTTATTTATCCTCATTAGTTCACTGTATAGATCTTTATTTATGTAGTTTCATGACCATCTCACCATCTGAATTTGTTCATATATTTCTATATTTCTTTTCATCTCTCTCTCTCTCTCTCTCTCTCTCTCTCTCTCTCTCTCTCTCTCTCTCTCCCCCCCCACCATTTATATTTGTCTATCTCAGACTTTTGGCTTAACGTTTTATGTGAAACTCCCTTACTGTTATGTGATACGGCGCGCTATTCAGCCTTTATTTAACTTCTCATTTCGAGCTCTTTACACCGCATCAAACCAACAAAACGTTCTTCTTGACAGAAGAGCGTTACAATTTCTACCAGAAAACTTTACAGAATTAGACGCCATCTTTGCCTATATATCTATTAAGCTACGGAAGAACAAGGAAAAATTAAAATCACTGTTTCACACTTACGTAGAAATAAAATAAAATTTAAAAGCTTTTCAATCGCAAAATTTACATCAAATTAAATAAATCGCACAGATAAAATGAAAATAGATAACTTAGAGTATTATGAATAAACCTTCTCCTTTTTCTCTGTACACACACACACACACACACACACATATATATATATATATATATATATATATATATATATATATATATACTTTCAGCAACTTTTATACCACCTGCAACAGTACTTACAAATCATTCATTAGCATAGCAAAAAGTAAAATGATTAGAAAATGGCTAATACTTTAGCCGAAAGTGATTAGAACCAATAATTTTTGAACAAATTTTAACATTCGCAAAGTACAAAAAGGTAGATACTTTTACATACAAAAGAAAATCATAAACAAAGGTTCCTTTTCAATCTTGTTAAGCGAAACATGTATATATGATAGAATGAATAAAGAACAAGTTAGGATACATGTCTCAATCTAACGTTTAATTTGTATTAAAGTTTCTTTTTAGAGATCGAATTAAAAATGAATATCGGACCAATAATAATCGACCCCAAATAACATTCCATTATACCGTCTCTTAGTCAATTTCTTTTTCATTTATTTATGCGATTTCTGAAAGTTTTTTTTTCATCTTTTTGAGTTAATAAATGAAAAACTTTCTCTGAAGAAGCTTTAATAAAAATGAAACATGTTAGATTGAGACACAATTCATACATTGTTCTTTATTTTAGCATCTTGTCACATATATATATATATATATATATATATATATATATATATATATATATATATATATATATATATATGCTAAACATCGCTGATAGGTAAACGTATGAGTGGGCTAAATTTACACTGTTCGATCCACAGTCGTAAAAATGGCCTGACTTTATAAAAACAAATTTTTTTCTTTTCATGTATAATACTACCAATAAATTTCACACTAAAAAATTACAATAGATATTGAGTTTAGTGTCGCTGTAAAAAAAAAATATTAGAAAAATTGGCGTCTTTGAAATCAATTGATATGAGAGTGCTTTCTTGTTTTGTCTTCAAAATCATTGTTTTTATTCGAACTCCAACACTGATGACAATAGCCGATGGTTAATACAACTAATTCAACCACGGAGCAGACAAAGGGTAACACACACACACACACACACACACACACACACACACACAAAAAAAAAAAAAAAAAAAAAAAAAAAAAGAAAGAGAAATTGTTAGCTAAATAAATCATTCATTTAAATCTTAGTATCGATCGTATAAAGCTCATCAATGATTGTTCAATATGTCACATATCTGTGTATTTGTGGTCATGTGTTTACACTTATACGGATACGCAAATCCATCTGTTCACGATTGTACCAATGCCCTTACGCAGGATCGAGAGAGAAAGAGAGAGAGAGTGTGTGTGTGTGTGTGTGTGCGCATGCGCATGCACCGGTTATTTCATCGGTAGTTTGGTTGACTGTTAAACAAGTGACCCCCCCTCTCCTGGTAACTGCTGAGTCATGACTCATCGTCTGAGTCACTCAAGCTATTTGGCATTTTCTCCTCACAGGACCAAACTAAGTAAAATATATTTCATAACACACGCACAGAGAAAGTTTATAAAAATTATATATATATATATAATGTTATTATAAACTATGTAAAATTTATTTCATTATGAATATACATACACACAAATATATATACATATATATATATACACATACGCATACATATATATGTATGTGTGCGTATATATATAAATGTGTGTGTATGTATATTCATATATATATATATAATGAAATGAATTTTATATATATGTATATATATAGTCGGTTAAAGTACATAAAAGTGGGAGGTTTGATAAATGCTTGACAATGATTGGTTGAAATCTAAAATTAGTATTCTGACATCATCACCAAATACGGGTTTACCATTGGACAGTTCCCATTGGTAACGATTTTATTTTTGAACGGCACCAATTGAATTCTTCAGTACAATTATGTGTAGGCGTATATTTATTAGACCCTTTCTGGGATGGCATTCTTTGGTCAGTGACTCTTGAGTTGTGCTATTTCAACTTTTTCTTTGAAGGCCTAAAAGAGTTATAGAAGGAGCGGGACGACACCCAGAAAGATGAAAGTTCTGAACCTTTCTATGCCGAAAATAAACAGGAGGAAAGCAAGGTAAATTTTCTACCACAACGTACATGAAGAAATACTGGAGGTAAAAAATCCTCCATTAACAAAATGGCCGATCCAGTAATTTATGGTTTGATATTTTTAGGAGAGTGTCGTTTTGCTAGAGCGAGAATTTCATTGAATTTTTGACAGATTTAGAAAACAGTAAGAACAGTGTTAATAGAATATAATCGTTTCGATTGTAAGTAATTTTCTTGCTTCGTTGCTTTAACGCAAATATTGAAGACCTTGAAGATTTTACAAGTGTATATGAAAAAGAGAGAGAAGTATAGTATTTCATTATATATATATATATATATATATATATATATATATATATATATATACAAACACCGCTTATGCTTTGTTTGTTTCTTTTTTTATTCCCCTTTACCCATTTGGATTTGACGACTTACGTTTATGATTTGTTAGCAGTAGGTTTTTCTGGTTTCGGTCGTGATTAGTGCTACTGTTTTGTTGGTACGTTTTGCAATATATATATATATATATATATATATATATATATATATATATATAATGTGTGTTTTAAAATTTTTGTTTGTGTCAAGCATTTCGTCCTTTTGCACTTCGCCGGACTAAAAAGATGCTTACGTTGATGTGATTACACATGCACATGCACATGATGTGATTACACAAGCACATGATTGGGTTGGGATGTTGAAATTTTTAATATGAAGTCCGAAAAAGTGAAAGGAATCACAGGAAATTTCTTTTCATGTGCACCATAGATTTTCCTAAAATTGTTGTTGATATATAAAAATTTATCTATAGTATCCCCCATATATATATATATAGCAATAATTCGTTTAAACAAGTTTTATCACATTCAACCGATAAGGTCTCTCTATCTTTTTTTTTCTACTTTCTTTTTGTCTATTTATTTGTTTGTTTGTGTGCGTTTGGATTTTTACCGATTCTCGAATAACTTTTTGCACATCCGAATCAAAATGGTGGAAAAAATCTTGACGGGTCATGTCTTTTCCTTTGTTCAAGTATTGTCAACCGTCACTTATATTGAAATTTGAAATATAACGTTCCAGAAATGCCAGATGTAGCTAACAAAACCTCTCTTCGCATTTACTGACAACAGTTAGTTTCTTATAACAAACGAGATAGTCGAAAATGTTAGAAAAAAAATTAACTTTAGAGAGTTTACACATAATTTTAAACCAGATGTGCAAAAACTTACTCGAAAATTGGGAAAATACAATGAAACATTTTACACAGAACTTGTCATTTGAATTTTGTAAAACTTCTTCACACACACACACATATATATATATATATATATATATATATATATATATATATATATATATACTGGCAGTAAGGTTTCATCATTTTACAGCTAGATATAACCGTAAATTCTATGTTAACTTTTTTCTATCGCACTTCTCGTTGGTGGAACACTCTTCTGGCTTTTTGCTTCTCAGTTAACTTTGATTTTCAAAAATTTTAATGCAATTTCAATCGTTATCTTGATAAGTTTTGTTCTTTTATTGTTCTCTCTCCTTAATAGTATGTTTTTGTTATACTCTCTTAGTACTCAGTATCCCCTTGCGTCTCAGTGCCTTTAAGTCTTGCTTGGGGTGAAATAATATATATATATGTGTGTGTGTGTGTGTGTGCACAATTCTGTGTTTGTACGGGTATTTCTATGTATGCTTATGTAGGTCTTTTATACTTTGTGTATGCTTGTTGTTGTGTAAACTTGTTCTGAGGACGCGTATAAGTCTTAAGCCTATACATATACCTCGTTAGAATCTTTTTTTAATCTAATTTAATTGTTTTCTAATAGAAATATCCTTTTGAAAGTAGAGGGCGGATTTCGATACACCCAACAAGTTGCAGTGCAGCCGATAGATCACCTGATTATTTTAAGACAGCCATATTCAAAACTGTTTTTCGTTACTTTGTTTTTTTTTTTGTTTGTTTTTTATTTTGTTTTATTTTGTTTTGTTTTCTATTGTTTTTGTTATAGATTTCGTGCTTTTATCATTCATTTATTTCCTTCCGCCCTTCCTTCCTTTTGTTCTTTTATCGTTTTGAATATTTTCTGCATTTTAATGCGAGAATCTTCTTTTTTTTTCTTTTTTTTTTTTTGTCAGATAGTATGGTGATATTAATTGTGTGCATCGTTCAGTCGCCATCTTTTTTTTTTTAACTGAATACCGAAACAATGGGAAAACATTAATATTTGATTGAATAGAGAAACAAAAACAATTTAAAACTTACTTTCACCTAAAATATATTTACTAAACTTAGACTACTATACGTCATAGGTCATAAATGTCGAGACCAAATGAGATTGGAATTCACAACTAAAGTAATAGATAGTGAGATAAGCGGAAGCCTGTTAGACATTTCTCCAGGATCAAGAGACCATCCAGAGTTTAAAGGTGTTTCTAACTTAGTTGTTGTTTTTTTATTAAACATTTTTTTAAGTCATTAACTGTAGGCTATTCAATGAGGAAAAGCCTTACTGCTTGTTTTAGTAAAGGACTCTTAAATTAATTTGCTGGTCCCTTGCTCCGAAATGCAGCGCTTTTGTTAATGCTGTCTATTTGTTACATAATTTTTTGTAAACATTATTTTTAATGGATACTCGTATTTGAGTATAGACTTTGTTTTTTTTTACAATTAAACGCATTGTGATAGCCTTCAAATATCTACTCTCATATATATATATATATATATATATGAGAGTTTTGTAATTTGCTTGAAGCATTATGTATATAAGGTGCATGGGTAGATATTTGTATCACAGCTCATCAGTATATATATATATATATATATATATATATATATATATATATATATATATAAAGAAATTTGTACCCGCAGAAATAATAAGAAATTTGTACCCGCAGAAATAACAAATGAATTTAAATAAAGTTAACGTCGTAATATAAGACCTTAGAATCCTTTCAGCCAACGCATTATCTAAAGTGCTCGTTGGCAAAATTGTTAATGATTAACTTGTAGAAGGGAAGTTGGGACTCGTCATAAAACAAAATTTTAATCAAAAATCAATTAAAATATAAGGTGGGTGCAAACATAAAGTTTCACAAGAGCAATAAAATGGAAAAAAGTTCTCACAAACCCTCCAACAAACGGGTATATATATATATATTTTAATTCAGATACTTTAATCCAAGCGAAAAAAGCAGGAAGGTAAATTCCAAAAACCCGATCCTAATTAATATTAAAAATTTTATTTTAATATTAAAAAATGATGCAGGAAGAGAGCTCCATGTAATAAAATATTACAGAGCAAATATAAATTAAAAAAGGATTAATTCAATGATGTTGAATGACCATTTCGATATGAAGATCCCCACGGGGGATAACACATCACCTCAGCAACAGAAAAATCCTTTCAGAGTTTCTAGAAGGATTTTCTGTTGCTGAGAACCCCCGTGAGATCTTCACTGAAAATGTCATTCAACATCATTAGTAATCCTTTTTTAATTCATATATATATATATATATATATATATATATATATATATATATATCAGCCTAAATATTCGAAAAATCTTTTTGGGAAAATATGCATTCTCCTATAGACCTAAGAGAAGCCGTCAATTGATCTGACATGTCTTAACCACTTGACAATGAATAAACTCATCGAAGTCGAATTAAACCATATAAATTCACAAATTCCTGATTTTTCGTAATATTCATAACCGCACCGGTCTGTATCCTAACATACAAAAATGTCTACAAAGCTACGAAATGTTCCGGAAAATTACGAAATTTAATTGGAATTAACCGAAAACTTTTTAATTTATTTGATTAAAAATTATTTTTAATGGATACTCGTATTTGAGTAGATACTCTGATTTTTATAATTAAACAGATTATTTGTATATATTTACAAGCCTTAATATTCGCGAAATGTTTTAGGAAAATATACATCCTATAATATTTTAAAATATTTTATCTTCATCATAACTTTGATTGATAATTTTTCATTTGTTAGGTTTTCTTTTGTCGCCTATTCGTTTCTTTCTTTTTGTTGTTGTAATTGTCACGTTATCTCCATCAAAATTTATCTCACACACACACACACACACACACACACATATATATATATATATATATATTTTCCTGGCTGGTAGCACAATTGTGTGTTCCATGCACAACGCAATCATCAGATGCTGATTGAAAAGCATATAATTTTTTTTTTTTAATCATATCACCCCGAGCAAGGCGGTAACGCCACTGATGTGCAGGGGGCTACGTAAGAGTGAAAAAATTGGAAAAAAGAAAGCCGGAAACCACATCCTGAACAGCAAACAAGGGATGAGCCTCTACACCTGTACAATAGACGTGAGTGGAGTGTGAACCGGGTGATAGTTTAGTCTATCTACTCCAATTGAGAGAAGAAAAAAAAAGAAAAGGAAAAGGAAAAAAAAGAAAAGTGAAAAGATTGGAAAAGAGAAAGTCGGAAACCACATCCTGAACAGGGAACAAGGGATGAGCCTCTACACCTGTACAATAGACGTGGAATATGTAGAGATAGATAGAATATATATATATATATATATATATATATATATATATATATATTCTATTCGCAGTCAGATTTCTTTCGCTGTATCACAGCTCATCAGTACGACTAGACATCCGATTTTAGCGTCAGTCGGCGATTCTACCTCTGAGCTATGGATGCTCGGCAGAAGAAGGCAGACTTTTTTTTAGCGTATGATGTATCATACGCCAATAGCCAGAGTGCTCTAACCACCTGATGAAGGGCTGGATATAATGCACCGAAACACGACAGCTCTCGTGTAGCGATAAACACCAATAATAAGAATATTACTACATATATTACTCTACTACGTATCGAGCACTGTTAAAAAGTAAATGCTACAAATTGTGTAGTGTCATTCCATTAGTTCTTTCTCATATATAAAACCCTCCAACAAACGGGTATATATATATATATATATATATATATTTTAATCCAGATACTTTATATATATATATATATATATATATATATATATATATATATATATATAATTTTGTATTTTATTTATACCAGCTCTTTTTTTAATTAACTATAGGATATATGCTTTTCAAAAACTCTGAATAAAGAGACCAACATTTAAAGAAAATTTGAATAACATAAAAGCTGAAACATTATGCACGCATATATATATATATATATATATATATATATATATATATATGGCGGGGTGGATATTCTTATTGGAGTTTATAATAAAAACATTTATTTTCGTTACAAAAGAACAAGAGCTATAGTGTTTCGGTGCTATATTCAGCACCCCATCAGGCATTATACGGATGCAAGTGTTAAGAAATTATATATATATAAAGAAATTTGAGTATATATATATATATATATATATATATATATATATATATATATATATTCTAACCCTTGCAACCGTATGTTTTTATTATAAACACCAATAATAAGAACATTTCTACAAATATTGCTCTATTGCGTATCGAGCACTGTTAAAAGTAAATGTTACAACCTGTGTCATTCTATTAGTTCTTTCTACTACTACTAATGGATATCAGTTCGGAACGAGAAATCGAAGAACCGAGTTCGAATTCCAGTTGAATTCCTTGCATTCACTTACGCGCAAATACCCTTGGGAAAGGTATTAATCCGTCTCTTCCCTCCAGTTATGGGTTAAATAATAGGACAGATTGGGTTCTATAGCCTTGGTCGGCAACCAGTCTACCGCAGAAAGCAATGGCAACCTACTGCGGGATAATCTTCTGCCCAGTCAGTCATGTCTCTTTCGAGACATGATCGCCCAAGCGTGTATCGCGCATGGCACTTAACTGACTGACTACTACTAATATATATATATATATATATATATATATATATATATATATATATATTAGTAGAAAGAAGTAATAGAATCACATTCCACAGTTTACTTTTAACATATAATAATTTTATTTATATATAATTTTTTATTTTATTTTTACCAGCTCTTTTCCTAGTTAATTATAGAATATATGCCTTTCCAAAACTCTTTGAGACATGATGTGTAAGAAAGAGACCAACATATGCCTCACCAGCTTATGACAGGCTTGTAGCGGGTATGAAATTCAGTTAATCTCCTCTGAAATTGGTTGTCCTGCAAATGTTAAGAAACCTACCCAACATACTTAACTATTTTACGAAATATAATATGCCTGTAATAATGAACAAATAGTAAATAATTAACTGTAATTATTAACACTATTTACATTATTCGGACTGAAATAAAGTGGACGAAAATAAATGTTTAGTTCGAACTTCCAATCACCTGAAGAAGGCCGACACGTACAAAGGCCGAAATGTGATTATGGTAACGAAGATGAGCAAAGCAGTCCGAGGAATGTAAATAATAGCCAAACATTTTTAAATTTAACATGTTTCGCTTTTATTTCAGCATTACAAAAATTATATATATATATATTGATGAGAAACTGACTGTAGAAGTCTTTCCTGAAACAATTGTGATGTTCTGTCATTTGCTCTGTTTCCGAAGTAGATCAGACTGCTGAAAACGTTTCAAAATTACTCATTTTTCTCTTATCTTTATGAAAACAATTATATGCAACTACATATATATATATCGTCAGATGCTGATTGAAAGACCATAGACATGGAAATATAGACATGGAGATAATAAAAGCATTTATTTTCGCTTCATATATATATATATATATATATATATATATATATATATATATATATATATATATGCTGGGGATTGTAATGTGCAGAGGTTGGTAACATAACAACCTAACAACCATATTAGAAAGTTAAAAACCGAACAAGCTTACAAAAAAAAAAAAAATGGAAACGAAAAGAAAATTCGCTTTTTCTGGCTGAGCTAGAAATCTATTCCGAATAAATGGTGATTCCCTCAAATCCGAAAGTAACATGAAGAAAAAACAGATAGAATATAAAACAATAAGTCAGTAATTAGTATAAAAAAAGTCATTTAGTCAAACGTAACGTGTAACGTACAAGATTTTGTATTTTACCATCCCGGTATATATGTATGAGCACGTGGTTAGAAGGTTAGCTTTCTGACTATAAAACCCGGGCTCGAATCTCACCAGGGTCGAATTTTTTTTTTTTTTTTTTTTTAATAATCATATCGCCCCAAGCAAAACAGTTTACTACCATTGGTGTGCATGGGGTTATATAGGAGGAAAGTTATGAGAAAGAATGACATGTTACAGGGGGTGTCAGGAAGTGGGTAACAGAAGGATGAGAATACTAATGAGAGTGGAGTGGACAGAGAAAGGAGCATGAGAAAGAAGATGCAAGTTCGTGAGATAGAAGATGACTATTGACTTTACATTTAAATTCTTAGCGACTGTAGCTGTCGGGGAAGCAAGTAAACGGAAGTGAATTCCACAGGCGGGAAGTGCGAGAAATTGTCAAGTATTTGCTTTGATGTTATCGATCCTTTGGAAAATGCCTGAATGTGTATGAAATTGTGTAGGCGGAGCTGCCTATGGTTGTGTTAGCACTAAGTCACAAGCCATTGTGACCAAGATCACGCTAGATAACGTGCACTCTTTCAGAAACTGTAACTAAGGTGCGCTCAGCATAGTTGTAGTATAAACTACAAGTGGGCTGAAGCAGAAGTGTACCTGAGTAGGTGTCTTCAACAGGGATTGACTAGTCGCCCTTGCAGACGGGCATCGTCAGATACGAGTAGCAATATATATATATATATATATATATATATATATATATATAGTCATATCGCCCCAAGCAAGGCAGTTTACCGCCAATGTTGTGCAGGGTGTTACATAGGAGAAAGTTATGAGAAAGAGTGACAAGTTATAGGGGATGTCAGGACGTGGGCAAGATAAGGATGAGGATACTGATGAGAGTGGAGTGGACGGAGAAAGGAGCATGAGAGAGAGGATGCCGGATAGTGAGATAGGAGATGACTATTGACTTTACATTTAAACTCCTGGAGATTGTGGTTGTCGGGGAATTGTAAGGGAATTCCAAAGGCGGAAAGTGCGAGAAAAGAAGCTGATAGAGTAGAATTTGCGTTTACATTTTATTGGTTTCACAGTAAAAGGGTGGGACCTAGTTGCTAATCTTGTGGATCGATTAAATTCATATATAGGGGGCACCAGTGAGTTAAGTTCATCGGAACAAAAGCCGTGAATGCATTTGTAGAAGAGACGTAATAAATCCACATTGTGCCGGTGAGAAAGTGACTGTATCTGAGCTGCCAAGTCGGGATCGATCACATTATAGATTCTCCGTTGGATTTTGTCAAGAACCCCTAGGTGGATAGCAGGGACACCCGACCAGATATGGCAGCAGTACTCAATATATGACATGTGCCATGTCTCTTCATGGCCCTCCACGTCTTTCTATCCTTGGTGGCTCTTAACACGCTTTCTTCTGTTACCTCATCCAAAGCCCGCTCTGCCATCCATTGCTCAGACATGTCAAGCATGTTGCAAGCTGCTTTCCTCTGTCTGTCTTTTCCTCTATCTGACCTATGAGTATCAGATTCTCTAATCCTTCCTTCCTCATTTTATGTCCCAGGAACTTTAGCTGTCTGTTCCTGATGTTCAGTATTAGTTTCCTTTTCGTTTCCATCCTTTCCAAAACCTCATCATTGCTCACATGCTCGGTCCATCTGGAATCCGTTGTAATATAAGGAAAGCTGCCAACATTAAATATGGGATCTTTCCCCAAAAGGAGATCGGATATTGAAGTGTTTATTCAAAATGAAAAAAAAATCACATAAATATTCAGTTTGACTGTTGTAAATGACGTCACGTTTAATGAGATGAAATACGTTCCAACAAACGAGTAAACGCTGGAATTAGCCAAAGAAAAAAAAATTATATCTTTGACAACGAATTAAAGAACATTCGAAAGTACTCGAATTAGAAGCAAACTTTGGAAAGTTTACCGATAGTATAAAACAAATTATTCAGAAAAACTTCATAAAAATAAAAAATATATTGTTCTACAAACCTTGTTTAATATATATGTATATATATACAATTAGTCCCCGTTTATTTTAAATATAACATATAAGCATTAAGGCCCATTCATTTTAAATATAAACCCCGTCTATTTTAAATACATCTTTAACCAGTAATCTCCATATTATATATGGACTGCGTCAGCATTGCGTTAACCAGGTATTTATATTAAAATTTAAATTATTACCTGGCACCTGAAGATTGCAGTGTGCTTGAAACTCCGAGTCGTGCTACGAATGAGGAATAAAATATATACTTATTAATATATATTTGATAATTCTCTTATATCATATCGATTATTATTTTATTAGCAGGAGCACTCAATGTGCGATATCTTACATACATACACACATACGCATATATATGATTCTTGGGACTCTTTTTTTTTTTATCAAAACATGTAATTGTTTATCGCTTGATTAGTTTTACATGTTTTAATTATCTATTCTTGTTCGTGATTTGCTTTCATACGCAAACCTTAAGTCAGAACTTTTTTGTGGGGAGTCTTCTTTGACGAGAGGTGAAAGAAGACTACCCCCAAAAAAAAGTTTTGATTACTTGGTCAGGTTTTGGAAAGCGAACCATGCCGAAAACATTTCAGCATCAGGCAGATTGAAATTAATGCGTGGATATTTTTATAGTGTGTTTATCTCCAAAATGCAATTAATGCTTAAATTACTTCAAATATAAAATACCATTCCCTTCTGAGTGGTTAGAAATATTTTTTATAATCATATATAAATTCTAAAGCATATTATTTTTTCTGGTATAACAGTGAAGAAATTATTGGCTCGTATTTCTGTTTGCTTTTATAATTACGTTTAAAACCAGAGAGGTTTCTTTATCAATATTGCTTTATGACCTACCAGTATACATATTTTCGAATATAAATCTTTTTGCTTTAATCGCACTCTTTGAAATTTAAGCGTGAGAATATTTTACTCACATTCCTCTAAACATGAGAAAACCAGTAAAAAATTCAACATTGAACTACTTCGAACGGATTACATGAAAGAGTTTTGAGTAGAAAGTCATAGAAACTTATACGTTTTCTTTGATTGTTTGATTGTTTTGTTTTTGTTTTTTTTTATCCATTTTTGTTGTTTCCTGTTTATTATTTTTATCGTCTGCAACATCAAACATTTTAAACTATGAGCTCAATCAACATAAGCGAAAGCAATATGGCGACCGAGATTTATTTTTCAGTCATTTGCAAGTGCCAGACGTCTTTGAAATCCATACATTCCTGTTAACGGATAAAAACAACCAACAAATACACGTCAATGAATTTGTTTTCATGGACGAGAAATATAATTTTATGCCATTCGAGATAGAATTGTCAAAACAAAATCTTATTCAATAATCATTTAAACTTTAACCAAGATTCTTTTACACTGAACTGAATACCTAATCTGTTGTTTACAAAGATTGTTTTCGAATAATTATCAATAGAAAAATTGACAAGTTTACTTCTGCAAATTTTATTTAAATTTTGTATATTAAATTAACTTCTAAATTATGATTATATCCAAGATTTTAAAATGCTAAAATGTATTTATGTTGACTAATTATTAATTTCTCAGGTGAAGTATTTTCTTTATGAAACATGACGAGTTTTTTTCTTTCATCTAATCGTTGCTTTTTAACATATCGTTCGTTAAATTGTCAACGAACCTGCCAAAGAAAACTTAAAATAAAGACAAAAGAACAAAAAAAAATGGACAGCCATCAACTTAAACAAAAATTTAAACTACTCAATGTATAAATCAAAGTAAAATAGCGCTGCAACAGTCAGTCAGTCAAGTGTCATACGTGATACACGCGTGGGCGGTCATGTCTCGAAAGAGTCATGACTGACTGGGCAGAAGATTATCCCGCAGTAGGTTGCCATTACTTTCTGCAGTAGACTGGTTGCCAGCCAAGGCTATAGAACCCAATCTGTTATTTAACCCATAACTGGAAGGAATAGACGGATTAATAACTTTCCCAAGGATATTTGCGCGTAAGTGAATACAATGATTTCGGCTGGAATTCGAACTAGGCTCCCCGATTTCTCGTTCCGAGCCGATATCCACTGCACCACAACGCACATTCCCGTAATAATAACATCCTGTAACAATAACATCAAAAATGCTCTGGGACTCCGCTCGAAATCGTTCCTTTGAGTTTCATACTAAGGAAATCATTAGACCAGTGCTGCTCAAAGTGTGGTACGCGTATCGGCAACGGTACGCAAGCCATCGTCTGCCGGTACGCAAAGATTTTCTAGAAAAGAAAAAAATAATAGTAATACTCTATGCACAAGAGACTGCCAGGATATTTGACTCGTTTTCGTTTTGTTTTTGTTTTGTTTTTTTTGTTTTTTTTAGTTTTCATTTTAGTTTTATGGCGACATTGTTCATTTACTCACTCATGTTAAAAGTTATTGCTATCCTAATGACGAATGCGATATAATGAACAGCAAAACAGTGAACTGAATACGAATCTTTGTTCCATTCATATATCCATTATGTATACATATCGTATATTTCAAATACGTCTTAAATTAATTAAAATTAATATTTTGTTTTATTGTTTGTCTATTTTTTAGAAGATTAATGCCTTTTATTAAATTCAAATTGCTTCGGATGTATTAATATTAACTTTAAATATTTTTTCTGGATTTTTAAAAATATATACCCTCGAAACCAGTGGTCATAACTAATATAGCACAAATATGGTACCGGTCAATGGCACGTTGGGAAGACTTGTTACGTCAATAATGACTCCCCTTAGAATGAACAAGATATCATGTCCTCATGTTTATTACAAATAGTCTCAAAATGTCCCTGAAATAGTCAGTCAGTTAAGTGCCATACGTGATAGGCGCTTGGGCGATCATGTCTCGAAAGAGAAATGACTGACTGGGCAGAAGATTATCCCGCAGTAGGTTGCCACTGCTTTCTGCGGTAGACTAGTTGCCGCCCAAGGCTAAATAGTACATATCTCAAAAAAGAAAATCCGGGTTTCACAGCCCCCTCCTCTTACTCAGCTGGATCGGCTTGCTTTGTTTGCCGGTCCCTGGCACATTGAAAAAAAACTACCGGTTCGCCACATCAGATACTTTAAGAAGCACTGCATTAGATGACATGTTACGAGATTCTAAGGATACTCAACCACCTACTACCACAAATTTGTATAATTCCTACCACACACTTGTTGCTTACCGCCCATCTGGATCTTTACAACGCCCACAAAGGGGCGGTACCACCTGCTTTGAGAATTCTAGCTCTAGACTCTGACACTAGTTGCGGTAAATTTTCGTTTTAAGTCCCGAAGGCGTTTCCTCCATCAAATTAATCCAAAATAGCATTATTTCTGTGCAAATGTATATGTTGAACTCAAATCAACAATTAGTGATTGAAGAAACCTACCTTTTTTTAAATGAACGTCCATAAAAAAGATAACTACATCTCGCACTTTTTGTCTCCCGTAACACTCACGAAGTCATGTAATTAATTGCAGAATGACTTTCTGCGTAGGCAACAAATTTCGGCCGATTTACTTCCTTTACTGCAATTTCCGCCTATTTACTTCCTGTAATGAAAGTAATACGCCCAGGAAAAAAAATCGCGTATTACTTTCATTACAGGAAGTAAACAGGCGGAAATTTCAGTAAAGGAGGTAAAAAGGCCAAAAATAGACCGAAATTTGTTATCCTACGCCGAAAGTCATTCAGCAGTTAATTACATGACTGGGTTAGAGTTACGGGAGACAAAATGTAGTTCGATTTTTTTCTGGACGTTCAGATAAAAAAAGGCAGGTTTCTTCAATAACTAATTGTTGATTTGAGTTCAGCATATACATTTGCATAGAAATCATGCTATTTTGGATAAATTTGAAGGGGGAAAAGCCTTCGGGACCTAAAACGAAAATTTACCCTAGTTGTTTTGGTTGGCGTAAATCAGTTCAGAAACCTATTCTTTTGTCATCCTTATATATGACTTACTAAAACACCTTCAATTGCTGCTTATGTATGGTGTGTCCTTATCACAATATATGATTTCTTGCCTGCCAATGGCGTGCATTAGCCAGAAATCATTGATTGTAGTCTTTCTATACTTTTTCCTTCAGTCGAAAATATTTCTGTTTTCTTTAAGAATATCCTTTTTTTTTTCTACGTCGGTATTGCATGACTTTTCTGTTTAGAAGCAAGTGATAATGCCAGAATATTGTTAGAAGAATCTGTGCCTGTCAAAATTGACCATGGCCGTAACAGCTAAGATAAGATGAGTATTGGGAAAATAACGAAATCACACACACACACACACACACACACACACACACACACACACATATATATATATATATATGTATGTGTGTGTACATGTATATGTATGTATGAGTGTGTATATGTATGAGTGTGTATATGTATGTGTATATGCATGTGTATATGTATGTGTATATGTATATATATATATGTGTGTGTATATGTATATATATATATATGTGTGTGTATATGTATATATATATATGTGTGTATATGTATATATATATGTGTGTATATGTATATATATATATGTGTGTATATGTATATATATATATGTGTGTATATGTATATATATATATGTGTGTGTGTGTATATGTATATATATATGTGTGTGTATATGTATATATATATGTGTGTGTATATATATATATATGTGTGTGTATATATATATATATGTGTGTGTGTATATGCATATATATATGTGTGTGTATATGTATATATATATGTATGTGTGTGTATATATATATATGTGTGTGTATATGTATATATATATGTATGTGTGTGTGTATATATATATATGTGTGTGTGTGTATATATATATATATATGTGTGTGTACGCATATATATGTGTGTGTGTATATATATATATATGTGTGTGTGTGTATATATATATATATATATGTGTGTGTATATGTGTGTGTGTATATATATATATATATATATATATATTCAATAGACAAAGTAAGCTATGTAGTAAATCATTTTAAGCAAGAGACGTGCCTGTGTTTTGATGTCTTTCTACCAACAGCTTCGTGGCCAAACAAGCTACAGTAAAAATACGACCAGTCGAGCTAATGATATCGACACTAATCTAGTTTATTGAATTACTTACCACTTAAAGTTTCTAACCGGATTTTGCCGATTAAAATCCTACAGAGGCTTGTAAACTTCCGCTTCATTAACTCTTCAGTGATCCGAGCCTTTCTATTTCTAAACAGAAATCGCATCAAAGTTTTACCGAAAATGGTCACGTGAGTTCGAACCACGTTTTGCTCACCGACCAGTGGGATGTGATCATAGCCTAATGGTGATCGATATGGTGCATGAAATTGTTGAGCAGAGTTTGAACTCACGTTCACGTTTGTAAAAATGCCCTTTAGGGAGGCATATATCCATATCTTCTAACTCCAAACATGGGTTATATAGAAAGGTAGACTGGGCTCTTTAGCATTGGGTGATTCCCAGTCTAGAAGAAAAATACTATTTTGATTCCCAAACCAAGAAGAAAGTGGAAAACCAGTCTACAAACAAAAGAGATCATGGCAATTCATAGATATTAAAAAGATAAGGAAACGGTAAAGAACCATGATCGCCCACATCCTGAAGAAATATGGTATTAAAAATACTACCTGCAAGTTTCAATGGTTTTCGATTTTTTTTTTTTCCTGCTGCCTCACTTCTCTTCGACAAACTTTTATTACTGACTCTCGACCGGTACGCTCTGCAGCCTTCTTGAATTAAATAGTTATTATTCCAAATCCAAATCTAACAACTTCTCATCCTTTTGGATCTCCACCACTTCCTATCTTTGGTCATACTGAGCCATGTAGGCCTAAGGAAACGGTTTAGATCCTCGCACTATCTTGTCTTTGGCCGCCCTCTAGTTTTTTTTCCACTGCCTTGGCGTCCATTCTGTCACTCTAGTCTACTTGTTGTCTTTGAGACAAGAGACGTGGCAAGATCATCTTTGTCCTTCTTCATGGTCTCGATTATGTCCTTCACTCTAATCTTCTGTGGGATCCAGGTATTGCACTTCCTTCCACGTAAGGTGATGCCGAGTACCATTCGCTTCAAGTTACGTTGAGCTACTGCAAGTCTCTGCAGTGGGGAGGGTGAGCACCCATGTCTCACTTTTATAAGTCATCACAGGCATTTGTTGCATTCACTTACGCGCAAATACCCTTGCGGAAAGTATTAATCCGTCTCTTCTCCCTCCAACTATGGGTTAAATAGCAAAACAGATTCGGTTGGCAGTAAGTAATGGCAGCCTACTGTGGATTAATCTTCTGCCTAGTTGGTCATGTCACGAAAGAGACATGATCACCAAAGCGTATGGCGTTTAACTGACTGACTGACATTATTCGTAGTGTTGTCCTCATCTTTGTTGCCATATTAATAACATTTCGGTTGTTTTACGCTCTGACCTTCTTCAGGATCTGTCTATATTTCTGAGATGAACTATTGTAACTATTTACACGATTTATATTGTTCGGACTATTGTTCTTGTATTTAATATCATTTTTACAACGTTTCGGTCGTTGTATGCTCTGGCCTTCGTCAAAATCTGTCTATATTTCTTAGATGAGGCATTGTAACTATTTACATTGTTTGGGCTGTAGATCTTATCTTTATTGCCATTTTCATGACGTTTCGGCCGTTGTACGCTCCGGCCTTCTTCAGGTGAAAGCCAGAGCGTACAACGTCGTGAATATGAAGGCAACAGTCCGACCAATGTAAATAGTTGCAATAACCACATATCAAAATATAGGCAGATGTTCAAGAGTGAGTTGTTTAATGAATAATGAATACGTTATTATTTCAGACAAGAACTTATAAAAATACAAAGAAATAATCAGACAGACCTTGCCGGTTGAATGTAACAAAATTCGTTTATATACATATATACACTACCGGCCATAATTATTAGGCCACGCCAGTTTTTTTGTTTCTTGTTTTTTGTTTTTTTTTTGTTTTTTTTTAATGATGTATTTCATACTATTTTTAGTATTTATTGCCAAATGAAAATAGAATGGTTCTTTTGTTATTATTACTTTGAAAAATTTTTCAAGGCGAGGAAACAAAGATGAACTTGTCCAAATCACCCTAAATTTTCTTCATTCTTTCATTGATAAAACTGCAATGTAGCTAATTATTAAATATTTATAAATTCATTTGATGCACATGTTATTGTGCATTATTAATAAGAGAACCATTCTATTTTCATTTACAATTATTCACTTGGCAATAAGTTCTAAAAAATTGTATGAAATATATCAGTTTTTTTAATACTGGGGTGGCTTAATAATTATGGCCGGTAGTGTACATGATGACTGTGACTTGAGTTCGTTTATTGCTTGATTAATCCTCGTATATGGGCAGCGTTTTGTAGTTTAGCTCGGGACTTACATTCTCCCATGCAGATGTGACAGCATTGGGTGCTTCTTGCAGTTGTTGTTACACTGGTATTTGGGTGACTTTGCGCAATGTTTAACCTTGGTGTTCGAAAAAAAAAACGTTGTGTCAAAAGAAGGATGGTTATTCCTTTGACACCGCTATTGCTGTATACACTTTTGCCTTCCTCGGCAATGTTTATTTACAATATTATAAAAATAGATAAACCAACTACAATGCAATATTTATTACTTACCATTATATAAATAACTATGAAAATACATTTTTGTAAGATAAGATCCGGTAAAAATTACACACGTTCTGTAATTATACGCAAGAAAAATTGGCGGACATGAAGCAGACTACCACCAGGTTTAATTTCGTTGTTTGTCATTTGTTTTTGCTTTTTCCAGCGCAGTCCTATCTATTACCTATCTATTACCTCCTTAGCTTTACGACCGGCAAAATAAAATTTTGAAAAATTTCAATATTTAAACATTTTCTGGTGGGGATCAGTTTTTCATACAACGTTATAGTAAATCGAGCCTCCATTTTGAAACCAGTCGCCGGTACGACATTACCGCCACCTGTAAATGTGTTCATTATCAAATTTTTTGAACTTTTTTCAGTGCAATATTATCTTTTACACCTTAAACTTTACGAATGACAAAAAACATTACAAAAATTTCAATATTCAAACAATTTTAGTTGGGGGACCAGTTACTCACACAAACCTTATCGTGGATTTAAAATGGAGAATTGATTTACTATAATGTTGTATGAGAAACTGCCTCCCACCACAAATTTGTTTAAATATTGTAAATTTTCAAATTTTCTTTTTATAATCGGAAAGTTTCAATAACAATCGATAGAACTGCGCTGAAGAAAGTAAAAAAAAAAAACTAAAAAACAACGAAATTAACAGGAAGCGACCCCAACGCGAGTGGATTGAAAATGGAGGACCGATTTACTTTAACGTTGTATGAGAAACCGATCCCCTCCAAGTTTGTTTAAATATTGTAATTTTTCAAAATTCTTTTTGATAATCGAAAAACTTTAAGTAACAATCGATAGGACGGTGCTGAAAAAAGTAAAAACAAATGAAAAACAACGAAATTAAACCTGATGGTAGTCTGCTTCAGGTCCGCCGAAAAATTTTGCCCACCGAACCGAAGGGTGAAACCTAGGTAGGTTTGTTGGCTATATATATATATATATATATATATATATATATATATATATATATATATATATTGTTTACGCTCTCGCTTACGATTGAACCTTGTAGAGAGAGGAAATTTTCATAAACAGCAGCTATTTACGGCTTTATGCTATGTTCTCTGGTTATGGTGTAGAACGCCCGTTCGAAGCGATTATCGGATAGAACACTCTCGCTGCTGGCGTTGTTTACATTTCATAAAATAAATTCCTTCCTATGAAATCGGCCTTTCTCTGACGCTGGGCTTATGGCTTAGCGGGTGAATATCCGACTGCTGTCAAATCAGTCGTGTTTCAGTCCCGGCTTCAGGCAAAACGGTTACTCTAGTCGCACTGACGAGCTGTGATACAGCGAAACAGGCTTGTCTGCGGATGGTATATATATATATATATATATATATATATATATATATAACTACATGTAGTTTGTACATCTTCTAATATAAATGTATAATTTATAATAAATATTCATTGCTCTATTTTTATATTGAACACTGTTTAAAATTAATATTTTGAATATTTTCTTCGTTCCTTATTCATTTATATATATATATATATATATATATATATATATATAAATCTTGCTTAGATTTTCTGTATATATATATATATATATATATATATATATATATAGAAAATCTAAGCAAGAGCCAACAACCTACGACGGTTTCGCCCTACGGCTCGTCAGCCAATTTCCTTGACGAGCCGTAGGGCGAAACCGTGGTATTATTATTATTATTATTATTATTATTATTATTATTATTATTATTATTATATATCCTTCTTATCACGCATAGGGGTTGGAATTATTTTGCTTTTTCTTGTTTCTTAATGTAAGATACTCAATAGTAGGGACATCAATATATACGTTGCCGTCAATTTTGATGGCATATCGATATAAATATTTTATAAATTTAGATGGCATATCGATATAAATATTTTGTGGTCATTTTTTACGGCTCGATTCCACTCGTAAATAAATGTTTTCAGAACTTTGTTGTCAATTTTCAAAAATAAAAAAAATGTATAAATACACTTTCACATCTTGTGATTTTATCAAAATTCTATTAATCGCTTTTTAAACAGTAAATGTTGTCGAGTAAGTTAAAATTATCTACTATAATAGCTGTGTCAAGGGAATAACCGTTCTTTTCACTCACCGTATTTTTACGGGCACGAA
This sequence comes from Ascarosepion bandense, assembly GCA_037127315.1. NCBI lineage: Eukaryota > Metazoa > Mollusca > Cephalopoda > Sepiida > Sepiidae > Ascarosepion > Ascarosepion bandense. The sequence goes on from JBBBDQ010002008.1 coordinate 860,816, forward strand.
GTTTAAACATTGCCGTACTTTGATATGATATTTTGTCCACTAACTGAGGAATATTCTTTTTTACGTTCTCTGAAAGTAGATATTTTGCAGAACGAGCTATGAATGATTTCTCTCTGTGCCTGGCTTCTTTGATGATTTTTGGCCTGCCCCACTTAGACAGACGCGACCACATTCATTATACTTTAGATTACATTCTGAGGCAACATTTATATGGAAATTTTAACATCAAGACCCTTACGAATATCTCCCGTGGGATATGGGACACAATCCTGTTCAAAGTCTCTCTTCTGCAATAGTTGTTACATAAATGCCACACAACGTGTAATGATTAACTTCTGCATGTGGTGACTTTGATATTTTCTTTTTGTTTTGTTTTTTTTTTTTGTTTTTTTTTTTTTGTTTTTTTTAGGCCTGCCCTACATAGAGAGACATTACAACATTCACTGCACGTTAAATCAAATTTTATGGCAACTTTATCAGGGAAATTAGCAACAAGACTCTTACGAACATCTCCCTTGACTTTTTCATGCTCAATAGCATTTTTTTTTCGAAGTTTCTCTTACTATTGTGCACAGTATTCGAGGTGTGTGGTGGAGCAGTGGATATCGGCTCGGAACGAGAAATCGAGGAGCCGATTTCGAATTCCAGTTGAATTCCTTGCATTCACTTGCGCGCAAATACCCTTAGAAAAGGTATTAATCCGTCTCTTCCTCCCAGTTATGGGTTAAATAACAGGACAGATTGGGTTCTATAGCCTTGGCTGACAACCAGTCTACCACAGAAAGCAATGGCAACCTACTGCGGGATAATCTTCTGTCCAGTCAGTCATGTCTCTTTCGAGACATGATCGCCCAAGAGTGTTTCACGTATGGCACTTAACTGACTGACTTGAGGATGAACGATCTAGAGTCAGTTTTTTTCCAGTCATTCTCTTTCACGATGAAGTGTGTTCTTGATTAAATCTTTATACCTCAATTTCCCTGTGCACGGGTCTCTTTTCCTATGCGCGGATCCTGTCATCCATCAGTGATCCTTCATAACCGGTGAGACTCGATACTAGTTGTGTTCGAGCCATAAACATAGTTTAACAAGTAGTTTAAAGTTTCTCGGTCACAATGACGTACTACCATCAACGAATTCCTTATCGACCCACAAGTCTTGGTTTATAGGCACATTTTGGCCTCTCATAACCAATAATATCAGGCAAACTCGACCAGAGTGGGATTGGAACACGAATCTTAGAGTCGGAAAGTGAACGTTCTAACCGCTCGACTACGTACCGATGCACTCATATCGCACATACACGCACCCATACAGCCAAAATATTCAGGAAATTTTATTCAAGAAAAATTTGTGCTCTCCGTCAGGATTTGACCTACGAACCCGCAGGGCACGAGGTAGCTACTGTTAAGCATGAAACGCTCTAACGAAATTAGGCAAGGGTGAATGAAATACGTGTATCCACTAAAAATAACGTTATTATTTAAACATATATATATATATATGCGTGTGCTTAAACAAGATTTGTGTAATTTAACTAGTACAATCTGCTATTTAAAATTTCTAGATTTTATGAATTTCGAATAATATCGCTCATTCAGTAAAAATGAATTTGAGCACTCTAGCTATTGGGCGCGTAATATGATATGCGCTAAAAAGATTGCCTTCTTCCACCGAATGCCCTGTGGCCCAGAGGTAGAGTCGCTGACTGACGCCAATTCGGTCGGGTTTCGAGCCTGGGCTGTGTAGCAATCGGAGTCTAACCGTACTGAAGAGCTGTGAAACAGATCTGTCTGCGGATGACTATATATATATATATATATATATATATATATATATATATATATATGCACATACACATTGTGTTTTATATATGTGGACTAGCATAGTACCTGTCGCGAATGATGATATTATTTCCGTATGAATGGGCACTTCCGTCTAAGATCTGAGTAATAACACACGCTTGGAGATGGCAATCGATTTTCGTCTTAGCAAGCAACACAAATGCTTTTAATACGTAGTGCTTATACGAGCGCAGTTAATCGTTTGAACACAATTGCCCTCTACGGGCTTTACTATAAAGGAATCTTTTATATGAATCACTATTATGTCTCCTAGTATAAACTTACCATCAAAAAATGATGAAAATATGGAATTTTGTAAATGTATTGAATTTATAAACTATTAAAATCTTGATGTTGCTCCGCATATTTGAATTTTCTTTCTTCCTTTCTTTTTCACTACCATTATCTTTGTTTATTGTCTTTTTTTTTCTTTTTCACCATCTTTCTGACTTCGTAATTACAATTCCTCTCTTTCTTTCTCCCTTTCTTTTGTCATTACCTTCTTTTCTCTTTCTTTCAATATTTCCTGAATATTAAAGATAAATATTTAATTGTCAATTTTTAAAAAATATTAGAAAAATCTATTATTTTTTCATATTTTTTTTTACTTAATACGCACTCCAAAACCTAACTGCTCCCTTTTAATCATCTGAGGAGACCCTTTTTAGCTTCCATCAGTATGGCTGATGCTAACCTTCAGAGGAGTGACTCATTGCGCCATCACGAACTATCGTTTTCAGTAAACATGAAGTGGGAAGAGTATAGTGAATCAATTGCCAGGTCTGGACCATTGGGTAGATAGGTTTGCCTATCGTCAGTTTCACACTCCTCCCCAGTTTTTTCTTCTTTTTTTAAAATTATAATGATCAAGACGGAGGTGGTAGTTCGAATAAATGAACGAATACTGACAATGTTTCATCTCAAAGAACAAAATAAAAAGCTTTTGCAAGATTTTTTTCAAATTATCTAACCACCTCACAACTAACAAGGAAGCAAAGAAAATGGCAAATTACTTCGTCAAACCCAAGCGACACCGTGACGCGTGTATTCTACGACGGAAAATGGGGCAAAAAAGAAAAAAAATGAAATAAAATTAGAAGCACAAAAAGAGCTGCTATGAGTATCAGAAGTTATGCTAATGAGTCTTTCCTTCTTGTCTGGCGTGGCCAATCAGAAAAATCGCTCGGTGAATAAAGGCCGTTGATTTATTTTTCTTTTTGCTTATAAGTTTGGTTTGATTTTTTAGGGATCTTGATGAGCGAAAGTGCGTTTCTACTGTTACGAGGGAAAGACAGAATTTCTAACCCCGTTTTTGTTACTACTTCCCTTGCTGGACTGTTTACAACAGATTTGCGATTGAACTTAGTGTTGGTACAGGGATTTCTTAGACAGACAACGTCACTTTGAGGTTCTAGAAAATTTTTATTTTTATCTAAATTTTATTTTATTTTGTTAATTCTGGCAAACTTGATAATCTGTTTGGATTTCAAAGAGCCGAAGAAATTTACTTATATATATATATCGGGAAAATTCTGGTTTGTATATATGTCACTGGTTATCAAGATCAGATCTCAAACATCTGTATCCTTCACAGTGGATAACCTTTTCTACCAAGGCTATAAATCTCAATCTGCCCTGCTATTTAGCCTGTAGCTGGATGAGAAGAGACGGATTAATACTTTTCCCGTGTTATTTAATCTAGTTTGACCATTATTACTTGGATACAAATGTTTAATGGATAATGTAATACAATTTTATTAGGGAATTTAATTATAAAATAAACAGAATTTAATCACGAAGAAAAAGCAAGGTTTGAATTACCTCTTCTCGCCTGTGGGACTTTCTTCCACATACTTGCTTCCCCAACAGCTAAAATCTCCAGGAGTTTAAATGTAAGGTCAATAGACACCTCCTAACACACTAACTCGCATCCATTCTCTTAAACACTCTTCCCATCTACCTAACCATCATCCGCGGTATCTTTACCCGTCTATCACCCTCCTTCTGACATTTCCTATATCTAATGAGTTTTTCTCATCACTTTCCCCTATGTAACCTCCTGCGCAATAGTGGCAGCGGAGTGCCTTGCTTGGGGTCAGTCAGTCAGTCAGTTAAGTGCCATATGTGATACACGCTTGAGCGATCATGTCTCAGAAGAGACATGACTGACTGGGCACAAGATTATCCCGCAGTAGGTTGCCATTGCTTTCTGCGGTAGACTGGTTGCCGACCAAGGTTACAGAACCCAATCTGTCCTATTATTTAACCCATAACTGGAGGAAAGAGGTGGATTAATGCCTTCCAACATTTCTCGTTGAGGTTAAAACCTTGCTCTATTAGACTGGCCTCCGTAGCAAAACTGTTAACGGCAACGGTGGTCTCTCTGATGGAAAAAAGGAGTGCAATCTCGATTCATGTTAGAGGTACAATTTTTTTTTTTCTATTTTTTTTTCTTTTTTTAATCATATCACCCCAAGCAAGGCTGTAACGCCACTGATGTGCAGGGAGCTACATAAGAGTGAGAATATTAGAAAAGAGAAAACCGGAAACCACATCCTAAACAGGAAACAAGGGATGAGCCTCTTAACCTGTTCAATAGACGTGGGTGGAGTGTGAACCGGGCGATAGTTTAGTCTATCTACTCCAATTGAAAAAAAAAAGAAAATAGTGTAAAGATTGGAAAAGAGAAAACCGGAAACCGCATCCTAAACAGGAAACAAGGGATGTGCCTCTTCACCTGTTCAATAGACGTGGGTGGAGTGTGAACCGGGCGATAGTTTAGTTCTTTAGTAGGACTTCTCAATCGAGGAATGTTGTCATTAATTTCACTATTTAAAAAAATCTGGGATAGCAACTCAAACACTTGCATCCGCTAAAAATACTGTTTATAGGAAAAACAATTAATTTTAGATTTAAAAAAAACTACTGTTGTTTACGTTATGGATACGAAAATGAGGTTAACAGATAGTTTTGTGGGAGATCCAACGAGAAATATGCTTTCTTCGGACAGGTTAATTCAAACCTTGTTCTCTCGGGATGATATCTGTATCTAAACTGGTAGCAGAACGCTTTGGCTAAAAAAGGGAATTTAATACAGAAGTTTTAATATTATTATTAAAAAGTTTAATGCAATTTTTATAACAGAAATTAATGACAATTTTATTAGAATAGTTCATTCAAAATTCTTATTATAAAATTTAATACAAAATGTTTATTATAGGAAATATTTTATTATAGAAATTAAGATTAATTTCTCATAATAGAAATTACTATAAAAAAATTTATAGAATTTTAAATAATGGAATTTAATGCTTTTTTTCCGGAAATTAATACAAAATTTTTATTATAGAAATTAATACAAAATATTCATTATAGGAATTAACACATTTTTAATATAGAATTTAATTCAAAACTTTTATTTTTAGATATGTTAATGCCATTTTTATTACGGAAATTAATACAATTTTTTATCATAGAAATTATAAAATTGCCTTATGAGTAAATATAAGAAAATGGTATGAGACTACATTTTTATTTGAACATTTATTTAAGAATTTAATTTTAAAAAGTCATAAAACGCGTATTTTCTTTATTTTTTTATTGAATGTTTGCTTCTTTCTACGTTGATTTAACCATCATCTTGGGGATTAATAACGTCTTTTTCTATTTTTCTTTCGTTTTAGTTTTGCTTGAAAATTCCAGTCGCTTCTCTACCTATCAGTGGCAGGTAAGAAAATTGCATTTCTTCTTTGAAAATAAGCGAGTTTGTTAAAGTAGTAAATTTGTATTCTTCTAAACTTCCCATGATGCGCATTGATAGAAATCACTGACCACGGCATTTTTATTCGTATAAATATTGTTTGTTTGTTTGTTTTGTTTTTTATTTATTTCTCTACTGATTTTGAAACACTATTCATCCATTACAACAAAAATCCACCACAAATTAAGTTAGAAACAATGATTCAAACGTGCAAATGATTACAGATAGTTTTTAGTCAAACCGGTGTGGCAACAGAAAATTAATTTACTGGCTCCGCTTGCTGCCTGCTAGTTGTTGTTTCTAACTACTGCTCAGACATTTTTCTTTCTAAACCCGCCTCATTTTCCCCAGCAACACAATCGTCTGCTTTCAATCAATTCCATAAAATGCCATCCATTAATGCAGGATAACTGTCAGCAAGTGAAGAAAAGTTTTTTGGAAGTTGAGGGGTTATAATCATTTCATTCCAAGCAAGGCAGGACCTCCACTGGTGCGCAGGGGGCCATAGAAAAGAGGGAAAAAATCACAGGTACAGAGAATGCCGAAGAAAAGATAAGAGATGAATGTGAATTAGGGTGGTGGGTGGGATTTAGAAAGGTGGATGGGAATTATGGAGGTAGAAAATGGCAAGTGACGTTGCATTTAAACTTTTGGAGAATGTATTTATCAGGGAAGCAAGTATACTGGTGAAAATTCCACACATGGAAAGTGGGAGAAAAGGAACCGTTAGAGTAGAAGCAACAGTTACATTGGACTATTTTGAAGGTAAATGGTGATGGCGTAGATACCAATCTAGTCAGTCAGTTAAGTACCATACATGATACACGCTTGAGCGATCATGTCTCGAAAGAGGCATGACTGACTGGGCAGAAGATTTTCCTGCATTAGGTTGCCATTACAATCTGTTATAGAATGGTTGCCAACTAATGTTATAGAATCTAATCTGTCCTGATATCTAATCCATAGTTGGAGGAAGAAGAGACTCTTTTCCCAAAAGTCAGTTAGTTAAGTGCCATACGTGAAACACGCTTGAGCGATCATGTCTCGAAAGAGACATGACTGACTGGGCAGAATATTATCC
>JBBBDQ010002008.1:870000-877500 GCA_037127315.1 Ascarosepion bandense
CTTTTGCTTAGATTATCTTATATATATATACAGTGTGTGTGTGTGCACAATGAATTAATAAAAATTCATCAATAACACCATTTGATCGCTGTCATTTATTAGGCATTAATTTACACTGCTTAGAATCTTCTATAGTTTACCTTCATTATCAAAGTTAAACTGAAGAATATTTGAGCCTTCTTAAATTAGAAAAAAAAATTGAAAAATAAAGACATTTTAACTTTCTGTTTATAAATACTTACTGAAAATCTAATCCCTACATTTGCTTCGATGAAATCCATCATGAATTTATTTTTAATCCGACATTTTTATTGTAGTGGTTACCCGTATTTAAAATAGCCTTTTTTTATATTTTAAACCGTGTGTATTCAATTTATCTGCATGCACACTCGTTAAAATTTAATAAACTTTGTACTCTCCGACACATTTTATTAATTAAATTTCATTATCAATTCGTAAATATCACGCAGAAATTGCAGTGAGGGCAAAATGTATTGACAGTGATATACCGCATATTTTTTTTTTTTTTTTTTTGTCAATCATGTTTTTAAGAAATTGTTATTGCTACGAATTTTCTAGTGGACATTCACACTTTTTAATTCAAAAGAAACGTTAAGATTGTATAATTTGTGTTTTTGTTTTTGTTGGATTTTTTGGTTTTTTTTTTTTGGTTTTTTTTCCACTCGGCGTTTTGTATTATTAACATCGCACGAACATAAACGTCAACATTCAGTCAGCTGCTCACTTATTCATTCATTCATTCATTCATTCATTCATTCATTCATCTGTTCAATTTAATTCAATAATGTATGCATAGCCTTGCTGTCTGGCCACAGGTGAAGGAAAGGCAATTATGGATCATTTCTGGAAAGAAAGACAAAACAATGGAGAACGGTAGTGAATAAAGAAAAACGGAGAACGTATGTGAAAAAAAAAAGAAAGTGTTAAAAATGGAAAAACGTGGTAAAAATAAAGAACAAATAGAACAAATAACATAAGTTAGAAAGGAAGAAAGAGAAAAAGTGAAAATAAAGGTGAAGAAATAGAAAGATGGAGAGAAAAGCTAATTATAAAGAAAGGGAAAAGACAAGTTCAAGAAAAATGACGGTAGTGAAAAAAAAAAAGAAAGAAATGTAATAAAAAGATAGAACAAAAAAAAAAGAGAAACAAACAAAAAAAAATGAATAAACGGAAGAAAGGCGTAAACAATTTAAGTACAGTATAAAGAGACAAAGAAGGTAGGAAGAAACTGATTAGTCAGTTCATCAAGTATAAAAACAAAAAAATAATCGTAATAATCGAACTCAAATAAGGAAAGTGCATCAGAGCCTTACCCCCACGAATCAGAGCCTTACCCCCCCCCCCCCACGAAAGCGTTTTTACTCGATAATCTACAACTGATGGCATCAGAACGAGAAAAAAAACAAAATAAAAGAAATGAGCCGCACTGATTGGTTGAAAGATCCGTGACGTCACAGGCCGGTAAGAGGATACGTGTTATGGTGCGTGATGGGAGGAAAATAAAAAAATGGAAGAGATGTTCAATAAGTTATTGAAGCGATATGGCGTCGACTAACGGAAACTGATTGGGATTTTACGATCCGGGTATTTTCAATTGTAACAGCAAGGAAACCATTGGTGGAGGATGGAGAATAGCGGTGGTGGCGACAGATTAATATTTCATCAGTGTAAATATGTGGGGGCGTCAGTGTAACATTTGTATGTTTTTGTCTGTGCGCATAGGTGTGTGGGTGTGTGGAGATACACACAGAAAACAGGAAGGTGCACTGATTAAAGTTTAATTAATGAGGAAATATGAATTCATCGTGGGTTTGTGAAAATGTTGACATCAGAGGATTGTACGTGCCTAGACATTATTGCATAATACCCATAAAAATGACAGAAGCCTTAACGTAATGATAAATTATACAAATCTAAATAATAAATATAGATATCATAATAGGGATAGAATATTTTTTCTTTACAGTATGGTTCATCCTGTACAAGGCACGAGAGTCACTTGAGGTAGGGGATTACGTTAAGGGGTAGTTTATATGGATAAGAGGGGAAGTTAACGGTTGACTAGACATGAAGAGGTTAAGATTGTAGTAATCGGGGAAACATTCTTTTGGGAGTCTGTTACATAGGGAAGTGGTCCGCGGGAAAACGCTGTTTGGGTGGAACTTGTTTCTTTTCGCTGATAGATTACGGTGGAAGTGTGGGAGGGGTATGGCAAGTCATGGCCGTGAAGGTCAGACCAGATGGATCCCAGTGGTGCAGTTCCGTCCGAGCACTTTCTATGGTAGTAGCGATAGAGCAGTGAGAGACACACCACATCCCGCCTGTAAGAAAGAGGTTGGAGTGTTAAAAAATAATTCTTTAACAAGGACCCGGAGACGCTTTTGAACTCCATCAAGGCAGGAGTGAGGCCTGGGCATCTCTCGCCCAAATATGGCAACAGTACTCCATTTTCGACCTGATCTTGTTCACATAAAGCTAGAGGATAGCATGAGAAGTCAGGTACTTAGTGGAACTGTACAGGGAACTGATCATTTTACCTGCATTTTTAGTGATGGATCGTATATATAAATTCCACTTGAGGTCGGGTGTGAGCTGAAGACCCAATATCCTCTGAAGGTACGGTATCTCCTCGAGAAGATATACGTTTATCATGACTAGTAGGAATTCGGTGTCTGATCGGCGATGATGGAATATAACCAGTTTTATTTTGAAGACATTGAAGCAAGTTTTGCCCCCACTGGAAAGTAAGTGCTAGATCAGAAGAGAGGTCAGCTGCCAATCTCTGATCGTCAAGACTTTTGGAGGTGCGCTCGTACATAGTCGTATCATCGGCATAGATGTTTCCAAATGATCGGGGCATATTCTTAGGCAGATCATTTACGTAAATCAGAAAGAGAGTTTGTCTGAGAAGTGACTCCTGGGGGACGCCTGCATTGACCGCCAGGCTTTAGAAGATTGACCATCAATAACTAACCTCAGGGATCAACTATCCGTTAAAAAAGATTGTTTATGATAGAGAAAACTCTTCCAGTGATTTCATAGCTGGAGAGCTTGTGTAGTAAACCTTTGCCCTACGCCTTGTTGAAAGCTTTCGAGATATCTAATACTCTGGTCCTTGCGGTATGTGTATCGTCAAGGGTTTCACTAATTCTGTGTGTAAGGGTAGTTAGAAAGTCAGCAGTGGATCGGGCTGAACAAAACCCGTACTGCTCGTTGCACAAAAGGTTGTTCCTATGCAGGTGCTCGATGACCTTCTTGATTATAAAATAAATAAATCGATAGATAATGACTATGGAAAGATAATGAAGAGAGACAGATAGAATGAATATAGAGTGAGAAATAGATAATGAAGATAGATATCTATATCTATATAAATGACGGGGGTAGACGTTGTGTAAGTATGTGTTTGTTTGATAGATTCGACTTAGCGTCTGAATTTTGCGGTCTAGCTCGACGGGAATTGCGCTTAGATGTACATCAAACTTTTAGAACGCTAACGACACCTTGAAATTTTTCAGAAAGCCAATATTACGGGTAGAAAAATATATATTATCACCCCACAAAGTCAGGGATGAGTTTATGTATTGATTATAATATAGAATCGAACACCCAACTTTATATTATCTCTATATATTTATATTATCTATATATGTTGCCCCCCTCTCCCTCCCCCTAATCCAAAAGAGACATTCTACATTGATATCTATATATATAAAAGTGACGAGGGTGGATATTGTGTAAGTATGTGCTATGTAAATTCATCATATGTTTTTTATTTTTATTATTCCTTAAACTACCCAAGTGAAACCGGGCTAAACTGGTAGTATATATATATATATATATATATATACTGAATGGGATAGGTGATGAACACAGTGACATAATGAACATAGACAACATATTGGTACTACTTGTACGTGTAAATATAATCAGTTAAGTGCCATACGTAATACACTCTAGGGCGATCATGTCTCGAAAGAGACATGACTGACTGAGCAGAAGATTATCCCGCAGTAGATTACCATTGCTTTCTACGGTAGACTGGTTGCCAGCCAAAGCTATAGAACCCATTCTGTCCTGTTATTTAACCCATAACTGAAGGGAAGAGACGGATTAATACCTTTCCCAAGGGTATTTGCGCGTAAGTAAATGCAACTAATCCAACTGGAATTCGAACTCGGTTCCCCGATTTCTCGTTCCGAGCCGATATCCACTGCACCACAACACACATATAATAAACTTCCACAATACCCATAAAAATGACGTGAATCTTAAGGTTCTGATTAAGTGTACAAATATAGATAAATAGATTTAAATGTGAATGAGAAATATAAGACAATTTTTAAAACTCCTTGATATTTTGACATGTTTCGCTTATCAAACGGCTTCATCAGATCAAAAGATTTTATTTCAATAAAATCAAAATTGTCGAGAAAGAGCGTGAACCGCGTTAGCCATATGAATGGTTGGTGCGATCGTATGAGTCTCCTGCAATTCATAGACGACCAGGTTTATTCAGTCTATCTTTCTAAACTAGTGTTGAAAAAGAAAATTAAATAAATATATATGCAGTTAAAAACTAGGTTGAAATTCGTAAAACTAATTACAAAAGCGATGCAGTTAAAGTCAAAAAACAAAAGAAAAAGTTCTAGTGTTCATATGATTAACGTGAATCCTGTTGGCTCGCCGGTGCAGATTTGATAAGATTAGAGTCCATTTTTCTGATAAAACTGTTTAATCAGTGAAACATGTCAAAACAAAAGCTTTTCAAATTGTATTTATATAATTGTCATTATCTCCCCTCACTCTCTCCAAATATATATATATATATATATAATCATTTTTTTTTTTACTATTTTCTACAACACTTTTTATTTTGTGTCTTTAATAATTAAAAAACGATATCCTAACAATACTATTGTCAGTACAAGTAACACTACTTACCTTCTTCAAGCGAAAACACAAATACTGTAGAGTACATTCTGTGAATGTTTTCGAAATACCCTTTTCTCTATTTCAGTTACCATAGTAGAAAAATGACAATGACTTTATATATATATATATATATATACGCTCTCACACCCTGATTGAGCACTCTGGAAGAATGGTAGACTTTGAAAAACAGTAGCTACTCTGGCATCTACGCATTGTTCATTCAGCAATGACTTAGAACACTCTCGGCTATTGGGCGTGTATAGTGATAATATACACGCTAAAAAGTCTGCCTCCTTCTACCGAGCGCCCGTAGCTCAGAGGTAGAATCGCCGACTGACGCCAATTCGGTCGGGTTTCAATCCTGGGTAAAAAGCAATCGGCTGTCTAACCGTACTGATGAGCTGTGATCTGTCTGCGGATGACTATATATATATATTTATATATAAATTTTCAATGTTGAACCAAATTGTACAAAATTTGTAGTAGTTTCTAGTTTTCACATGTTCTAACGTAATAATTAATAATAAACATTCATTGCTCTATTATTATACTGAGCACTGTTTTAAATTAATGTTTTGAACGTCGCAATTATTTTGTTCTTATTCATTTGCATATATATATATATAGAGAGAGAGAGAGAGAGAGATAAGGGGAATTAATGTGGAGACGTTTGTCACTTAATGCTGATTTCAAAGTTTCGTGAAGGTACCATATTTAAAAAGTTCATATATATACTACTGGCCATAATTATTACGCCACCCCAGTTTTTAAAAAAATCATGTATTTCATACTATTTTTAGTATTTATTGCCAAGTGGATAATTATAAATGAAAATAGAATGGTTCTTTTGTTTTTATTACTTTTCAAAAATTTACAAGGCAGCCAGGATGCCTTTGCGGCCAGCCAATAAGAAGAAGAGCATGGGGAAGAGAGCACAAAACTGGACACCAAAACAGTTCATTTGATGCACATGTTATTGTACAGTATTAAGAAAAGAACAATTCTATTTTAATTTAGAATTATCCACTTGGCAATAAATACTAAATATAGTATGAAATACATTATCATCATTTCTTTTAAAAAAACTGGGGTGGCCTAATAATTATGGCCGGTTGTGTGTGTGTGTGTGTGTGTGTGTGTATATATATATATATATATATATATATATATATATATATATATATATATACTGTATACTTCTCAAGTGTTGAAATGCTAGGAGTCCAAACCAATGAAAATCTATGATCAAGACACTACATAGTCAGACACGCCCCACTTCAAAAATGACAATAATATAATATTCAAATTCGCCATGAGGGTTTACGCAGGTAAATATATGCAAAAAAAAAAAACATAGTAGTGATCTGAGTGGTTAGAACGTCGGTATTCCGACCATGAGACCGGACTTAAAATCTCACTGTGGTCGACTGATCAAGGAGTTGACTTTTTGATAATGTCAGCATGAAAACCCCGCTACAGATTACACCTAGTAGATAAAACTGTTCACAAAGCTGTCGAATGTTGTACGAGGACAAAGTCTTGACTGAGGGTTCAAATGTAATGGTTTTATTCAACTATTGATCCCGTCAGATTTTGTGATCTCCCTCAGAATTAATACTTTGTTTATCAAGCATAGATCTTTGAATTTAAACGGTTGTAATGGTTAACTTTTCTTTGTTTTTTTTTTGTTTTTTTTGTTAATCGTTTCACTTCAAGCAAGGTGGTATCGCCAGTGATGCGCAGGGGGGCTACATAAGAGTTTAAGTTTTAGGCAGGAGGACAGTGAGGAGAAAGACGAACCAGTTACAGTGGGTATCAGAGAAAGGGAAAGAGAAGGATGTGAACACAGGAGTGAAGACAACTGCAAAGTTAGAGAGAACGGAAAAGAACAAGACACACGGGGTTATGTAGAAAGAACTGGATTATAATAGATGGGAACTGACATTGCAATTGAATTCCTGAAGGTTGTAGACGTCAGAAAAGCAACTAATTATCGCTCCACGGAAATGCACCATATATGATTGTATTAACTGAAATCACTTGCGCGCGCGCACACACACACACACACACACACATATATTTTTTTTAATCGTATCACCCCGAGCAAGGCGGTAACGCCACTGATGTGCAGGGGGCTACGTAATAGTGAAAAGATTGGAAAAGAGAAAGTCGGAAACCACATCCTAAACAGGGAACAAGGGATGAGCCTCTTAACCTGTTCAATAGACGTGGGTGGGGGTGTGAACCGGGTGATAGATCTATCTACTCCAATTGAAAAAAAAAAACAAAGTGAGAAAATTGGAGAAGAGAAAGCCGGAAGCCACATCCTAAACAGGGAACGAGGGATGAGCCTCTTAACCTGTTCAATATATATATATATATATATATATATATATATATATACAGGGTGTATCAAAATGTTTTTTACAAACTTTGGGGCGAATTCCAAAACAATGACAAAAGTCCATGTAAACATATGTCTGCAAATCCTTCATTTTTACTTCTTACGTTTAATGTTTACTGTTGAGGCTGTCAAATGTACAA
>JBBBDQ010002008.1:882500-895000 GCA_037127315.1 Ascarosepion bandense
AAAATATAAATTCTGATGATATCTTTCATCATTTTTGTCAATTAAACTTTGCTTATCACTTATCATTTTATCAGAATTGATTACCAGAATTAATTATAAGTAATCAATTTTTTATTGTTTTTTTTTTCTTCTATTGCATATGATTTTTTTTTTAATATTTTTGAATGCGGTTTTCATCATTAAATTTATATTTAATTAATTGCAATGCTCTTGAAAAACATGGATTACATGAAAAACTGCGCGCACGAAATGTAATATTTTTAAGATTGTTTAAGATTATATTAAACCTGAAAAAGTACAGGACAAGTTTTTAAACCTGAAAAAGTAAAGGACAAGAGAATCTGGTAAAGTAAAATATAAGAACTTTCTTACTTAAAATAGTGCATTCAAATTTTATTTTTAACTGCAATATTTTAAGAAATTTCTTATTTTTTACTTCACTAGAATATCTTGTCCTTTACTTTTCCAGGTTTAATAATTTGTCCCTTTCTTTTCCAGGTTTAATATAATCTTAAAATAATATTTTTCATGTGCGCATTTTTCCATGTAATATTATTATTAAGGTGTTAATAAAACAGGGCTCAGTGTAGTATGAACAGAGCAATTTTATATATATTAATAAATATACATATTGTCCTATGTCGATGTCGATGTCGATGGCACGACTCGGAGTTTCATGCGTTATGCAATCATCAGGTGCATATATATATATATATATATATATATATATGCAATAGTGCTGAATACTATGTGGTTTGTTAGTATTAGTAGTCTCTCTTTTAATTTTAGAGGAACTGAACACTAATTTGTTTTTTACTATTTTTATGTAGGCAGGTGTGCGTTTCTTTTCTTTGTTTTTTTCTATCTATCTTTTTTTATAATTTTTCTTTTTCGTTTACTTTTGTCTTTTCATGCGTTGTCCTTTGTACATGATTAGTGTCGAACATAGGCCGTTTATAGGTATAGACATTGGGGACATACGAATCAATACATCACAGCATCACAGTCTAAAGCTCATTGTCGCGTGAAACTGACAGTTGCAATGGAATGCTTATATATCCATAATATCAGTATCCCTTTCCCCCCCCCCTCTCTCTCTCTATCTCTCTCTCTCTCTACATATATATATATATATATATATATATATATATATATATATATACATCGCTCATTCAATAATGAATTAGATTACTCTAGCTATTGGGCGTGTGTAATGATATACACGCTAAAAGGTCTGCCTTCTTCTGCCGGACGCTCGTGGCCCAGAGGTAGAATCGCCGACTGATGCCGATTCGGTCGGGTTTCAATCCTGGGTTAGGAAGCGATCGGAGTCTGACCGTACTGATGATCTGTGATACAGCGAAACAGATCTGTCTGCGGATGACTATGGTATATATATATATATATATATATATATTGTGATAGTTGTTACAATGGTTTGTAAAAGCATAGTATCACTGCACAAATATTTTACGGTTCCCTAACAATCGTGATCTCTTGAACCGTAGGCGATAACATTGCAAGTGGGGATACGATAATCGCACACACAACTATTGGTGCTTTATTGCCAACTAAAAATGTCACAAGAGAGTTTCTGTTCACGTATGTTTTTTTTTTTTTTTTTGTTTTGTTTTTTTTTTAATCATATCACCCCGAGCAAGGCTGTAACGCCACTGATGTGCAGGGGGCTATGTAAGAGTGAAGAGAGTGGCAAAGAGAGAACCGGAAGCCACATCCTAAACAGGGAACAGGGGATGAGCCTCTTCACCTGTTCAGTAGACGTGGATAGAGTGTGAACCGGGCGATAGTTTAGTCTATCTACTCCAATTGAAAAAAAAAGTGAGAAGATTGGAAAAGAGAAAACCGGAAACCGCATCCTAAACAGGAAACAAGGGATGAGCCTCTTCACCTGTTCAATAGATGTGGGTGGACTGTGAACCGGGCGATAGTTTATATAGTAACGTCTTCTCTCTGCTTGGTTACCCCGTTACATCGAACCAGCGAAACCTGTTCTTTAGATGTTCAAAACGACAAGATATTTCCCGACAGAATTCGTTTATCTAAAGGTAAGAGTGTGTGCAGTAACGTTATATTAATTAACCATGGTTAGTAACGCGCGTAATAATTTGTTGACTTGTACCAGATGAAAAGTAACCAGAAATGTAAAGCAGGTCGAAAGAAGGCCAGAAAGAACAGCATTCTTAAGTCTCTAATACTAAATGGCTCTCTCGTTGATAGCTGGTATTGTGGACTAATTGCTGCATGTAGGTTCTTTCCTAACTAGGTCTTCAATAATTATGTTCAGCCGTGTTCAACCAAAACCTACACACATCTACTTAACTGCTTCGATAAATGTTCATCGTTGCAGTAAATCATGTTCTAATAATTATAAGCGACACCAAACACCAACGATGAGAAATGCCAATCAAAAACAAAAATTTAATTTTCTTTGTTTTACAGAAAAGATACATTGTGGTGAAGTGAATATCTGCTCTGAACGAGGAATCGGAGATCTGAGTTCGAATTCCAGTTGAATTCGTTGCATTCGCTTACGCGCAAATACCTTTGGGCAAAGTATTAATTCGTCTTTCCACCCTCCAGCTATGAGTTAAATAGCAGGATATATTGGGTTCTATAGCCTTTGTTGACAACCAGTCTACCGCAGAAATTAATGGTAACCTACTTTTCTAGAAAGAGACATGATCGTCCAGGCGTGTATCACGTATGGCACAACTGACTGATATACATTTACTCTCAACCCACTCTCCCCAAATTTCAACATGGAATATTCAGAAAAAAATGATTGAATGATATTTGTCGTGTCCTTTTAGGACATGAGCGATCATGGCTTTCCACAACTTCCTTTTTCTTTTTTCCTCGAAAAAACATTGGCTTCCTTCTCTCAGTTACTGTTCTGACATCCATTTACGTTCAGTGGGTTACTCGATGTTTCCCTTTGGCCCTCAGTAGGTCCTATGAGTGTCAAATTCCCCAAATTCTTGTCTCAGAAATTTCAGTTTTCTCTTTCGTTTCTTTTTCGTTCCCATTTTCATTTAAATTTCACATAGCTCACATACAGCGTCCATGATATTCTCAGAATCCTTCTGTAGAGCCGCTTACATTGAATACACCGGTTCTCGCAACGTTGAGCCTGGTCAGTACTTGATGGATGACCGCTTGGGAATACCAGGTGCTGTAAGCGTTTAGAGATGGATGTGCGTCGTGGTGCAGTGGATATTGGCTCGGAAAGAGAAATCGGTGAGCCGAGTTCGAATTCCAGTTGAATACCCTGTATTCACTTAAGCACTGGTACCCTTAGTTAAGGTATTAATCCGTCCCTTCCTTCCAGTTATGGGTTAAATAACAAGGGTAGGACTTGGGGACCCTGCCCTTAAAAACAAATCCCAATGAATCTTGATACTCGAAAAGAAAAGTATTACTAGACACAAAAACTTATATAAAAACAACAATAAATTGTTGAAAGAAAAATGTATTACCAGCAATAAATAAATAAAAAATTTAGTTGGCAATAAATGACCCGCCGAGGTTGATTTGCCATAAAAACAAACCAACCAACTTCTGTAGAGCCATATCTCTTTGCCTCAAGTCTTCTATTTCATCTGTCAGAGTATTATCCCGGATTCACCCTATATAGGATTGATATTGCATAGCAGTTATCGCCCGGTTCACACTCCACCCACGTCTATGAACAGGTGAAGAGGCTCATCCCTTGTTCCCTGGTTAGGATGTGGTTTACGGCTTTCTCTTTTCCAATCTTTTTACTCTTATGTAGCCCCCTGCGCATCAGTGGCGTTATCGCCTTGCTTGGGGTGATATGATTTTTTTAAAAAAAAAGTTATAATCTTTTTTTATAACGAAAATTTCCTGTTTCTTATTACGTTATTTAGTTTTTGGAAGGCGTCTTTTGATATTCTAATGTGCCTTCGGATTTTGGTATCACATTTTGCGTCGTCTGTTAAAACAATTCTCAAACAGTTCCTTGACTCTGACGTCACCAAATCGTAGCTCGTATTTACGAATGTCTCTCTTGCTAACGAACTTTTATATTCTACTTTCTTGCAGTTGATGACTAGTTCTTTTTTCCCGCTTTCCTTTACACAGAAAGGAAACAGTAAGAACTTCCAGACTACCTTGTCTGGAAACAGTAAGAACTTCCAGACAAGATAGTCTGGAAACAGTAAGAACTTCCAGACAAGATAGTCTGGAAGTTCTTACTGTTTCCTTTCTGTGTCTGATATTAACACGATATCGTCTACCTATCTTACATTAATAAAATTTTGTACGCCAAAATTCAATTTGGTAGGATTTTTAATTCTCTTAGGATTGCCTGGCTGTAGAATGTTACTGTCAATTTATCCATATTCAATGTTTAGTAAAGTTCAAAACAAGTTTCTGTTCAGTATTTATCTATACTTCTGAGATGACTTAGTACTTGCGTTATTTACATTGTTCAGACTGTTCATCTCTACTGCCATGTTTACGACGTTTCGGACGTTGTACGCTCCGGCTTTCTTCAGCTGCTAGAAATTTCAAACCGAACCCTTTATTTCGATCACTGGGGTATATCATTCTCATTCCATGTTACTATATACATTTGTCTTAGCCATCTTCTGGTTAGTTTTTATTGCCAGGGACGATGGACCTTGTTAATGATTTGGGCCTTTTTTTTCTACTGTAAGCATAATCTTATCACAGTTCTCTCGCTCTTTAATAATGCTTTATTTTTCTCATATTCTCTCACACTTGGTAACCTTTTGTGCCTTAGTGGCTTTGTCGCCTTGTTTGGCATGTAATGATTAAAACAAAAAAAAGTTGAATAACCATAATCACCAGTTCTGTTTTAATCTAGTGAAATTACGGCCCATACCCAGTTAACGATTACAAAGGCTTTACAGAGACATGGAGACACGATTGAGTAATGGTTAGCAGCTGAGATTGAGAAATTGCAAAACCGAGTTCGAATTCCAATCGAGTTTATTGCATTTACTTCAGTGTTATTAAGACTAAAATTTAATCATCTGGGAGATCCTATCAACATGCTAACCTCCAGGAGAGTGACTCGTTATTCCTTCTCGACATGGAAAAACAACATTGAATCTATTGCTAGGTCAGCTGCTAAGAAATTCGTTTCACTGTGTTGGGCAAAATAATTTTTCTTTCCGGAATCTATCTTACATATCTATAAGTCTACCATTCGTGCATGCTTAGTATATTACAGCCACATATCTTCCGCTGTCCCTGCTAGTTTCTTTGAGCTCCTTGATAAGATCCACTAAAGAATCAGCAATGTTGTTGGTCCTGATCTGGTAGCTCTTTTTCAGTCACTTACCCACCGCCGTAAGGTTGCTTCTCTGTGTCTTTTTTTATAAATGCTTATATGGTAATTGTTGAAATAAGATCTTCGCTCTGAGACCTGAAGTTTATGAATTTCGACGCTAGTATTGAGATCCCATCGATTTACAGCTGAGCTGGATAGATGAAGCCGTAAGTCCTATGATAAGTTTCTCTTCCCGCATCTCTCGCCCGTGGAACTCCCTTCCGGTTCCATGCTTTCCAGTAAACTTTAATCATCAAAAAATTAACTACAATGTTAATCTCTATCTACTATACTCCTGATTACTCTCTTCTCTTACTGCTCATTATTAATGTTTCTGTTCCTAATTCTTCCACACCCTTTAATTCCTTGCGTCTTAGTGGCTTTAAAGCTTTGCTTAGGGTGATACTGATTTTTAAAAAACTGCTAATACTCTTGGAAAAAGTATGAATCCATCTCTTCTCCTACTCTCCGCCCCACTTTCTGAGTAAAGTAGCAGACTGGGTCATAGCCTTCTCTAGGAAAAAGAAAACACTAAATTCAAACCAGATCGCGTTATCCTAAGAGTGTGTATACATGTGGGTGGGGATCTGCTTGTGAATCCAAATTCCCACTGAAACTCCTACTATGAATTTGCCCGTCCAAATAAATACAACCTCTGCTATGCTTGGTCACCTTCCATTCCGATGCGGTGGGTTCGTTTAACAGAACCGGCTCGACCGACTGTGTGATTGCTGCAAGAGATACAGGCATCGGTTCTCTATCACTATTTCCATGAGGAATCGGAAAGCCGAGTTCAAAGTCCAGTCGAGTTCATCGCATTCACTTAGGTTTGCTTGATTCACCCTCCTTCCCCGTCTTTTGAACAACAGTAGAGGTTTATCTCTTATATGCTGTTTAGGATCCGTTTCCTTTTCCTAAAGTCTTCTCGTTTTCTTTCACATCTATTAACCCCACCCCTCTACCCCTTGCGTCATTATCGCCTTACTTGGGGATGAAATGATTTTAAAAAAATGTTTCCCGTTGCCATCTCCACAGATTTGTCCTTTTTCTAGACTGGCTATTATCCAAAGCTAGAGAGCTGCATCTGCTTTACTATTTAACCCATAGATTATTAACACCACTGACTCGCCACAGCTTCTTTTTCTGTATTATCTGGGAAGTGTCATTATTTATTTTGAAAGATAGTGGAGTGGTTTCTTGTTGCTTTTTCCACTTTCAATTTAGATTTGCTCTTCTCCTACACTAGCTGAAACCAAGGGCAAAATAACCGTGTCTGTCTTGTTATTTGACCCACAGTGGTTATGGTGGGGGAGAAGAGATGGAGTTACTCCTTTCCCAAAGAATGTGAATGCAACATACCCGGGTTGGGTTTAATTTTGTTACCTTTCAAGAGGAATGAGTAAGATCTTGTCACGCTAAAAAAAAACTATAACAACTGAATAGTGAGTTCAGTCCTCACAAGGAGCTCCAAACATTAGGCCTTGTGCCACATCTAAGATACGTTTGGAAAATCTACAGGGCATCTTGACCTGGTTTAATGGTTAGCAAGGCTTGTCTCGCTAGAATCATTACCGCTATGCAAGAAAACCGAATGCATGGTCATCAGTAAAAAGGGCAGCCCAATATACCAAATACAGGTCGTTGATACTAGAATCAAGCAGCTACAAACATTTAAATACCTGGGAAGCGTTATAACAGAAGACGGAAAGTGCGACACAGAGATCCGAAAGCGAATTGGCATGGCGAAGGAAGCATTCCAGAAGTTGAGTAAGGTTATTAAGAAGTAGGACAATTTTGCTAGAAACAAAGAAGAGAGTACTGGATTGCTACGTGATGTCCGTCCTTCAATATAGCAGTGAATGTTGGACAATAGAATCAAAGATGAAGGAAAAACTCGAAGCAACTGAAATGTGGTTCTACAGAAGGATGCTGCGAATATCATGGATCGAGCATGTGAGCAATGATGAGGTCTTGGAAATGATGGAAACAAAAAACGAAATTAATACTGAGCATCAGGAAGAGACAGCTGAAGTTCCTGGGACATGCAATGAGGAAGGAGGGCTTGGAGAATCTGATACTAACAGGCCAGATAAAGGGAAAAAGAGACAGGGGAAATCAACGGATAACATATTTGAAGGACCTAATCAAGTGGATGATGGAACGAGCATTGCATGGCGTAACGGGAGAAGGCGTGCTAAGAGCCACCAGGGATAGGGAAACGTGGAAAGCCATGATCGCCTACGTCCTGAACGGACAGGGCACATAGAAGAAGAAGTGGTGAATGCTCGACAATATCATCGAAGATTAAAGAAAAATCTGAAGCAACCGAAATGTGGTTCTACAGAAGGATGCTGATGATATCATGGATCGAGCATGTGAGCAATGATGAGGTTTTGGAAAGGATGGAAACGAAAAGGAAATTCATACTGAGCATCAGGAAGAGACAGCTAAAGTTCTTGGGACATGCAATGAGGAAGAAGGGCTTGGAAAGCCTGATACTAACAGGTCAGATAGCGGGAAGGAGAGACAGAGGAAAAGAACGTGTAACGTACTTGACTAACCTGAGCGGGTGGATGGCAGAACGGGGGCTGCGTGGTGTAACAGGAGAAAGTGTGCTAAGAGCCACCAGGATCGCCTACGTCTTGAAAGGGCAAGGCGCATAGAAGAAGAAGTGAGCTCGATACTTTCGGCCTTGTGCAGCATTTAAGTTGCGCTTAGAAAATTAACTCTTTTGTTTAACATTTTAGTGTAAATTGTTCCCCTAGAAAAAAACAATTTTAAACATTTTTTTGATGCCAGATGAGCGTTTTTTTTTCTTCCGTGTGCCGTATCCCTTCGAGACGTGTGTGATCATGGCTCTTCACAAGTTTTGTCCTTTGTAGCATCAACATCAGCGGCAAAGCCCAATATCTTCAGCTCACTTCAGGTGAGTTTCAATTACTTTTCAGTAATTTACTTCTTTTTCGAATCTTCTGTTCTGCCTTTGGTCGGATCAACTGGGTTTAGTTTATTATGAACTGCTCAAACTGACCGAAACTATCACGGGAGATGGCTATGGGTTACAGTTGATGCGTTTGAGACGAGTATTGACGAAAAAACGATCGCTTACGAGCAGAGACACGAAAAAATGATTTTGCAACATGACAACGCTAGAACACATCTTGCAAAACGGGTGAAAACCTACTAAAGAACGCATAAATGAGGAGTCCTACCTCACCCGCCCTATTCACCAGACATTGCGTCATCTGATAATCACTTGTTCTGATTGATGGCACATGGCCTGGCTGAGCATCACTTTCATTTTTATGAAGATGTCAAAAAATGCGTCCACACTTGATCAGCCTCAAAAGATGTTTCGTTTTTTTTTTCGACGTGGAATTCAAATGCTGCCAGAAAGATGGGCAAGAGTTGTGGCTAGCAATGGACAATATTTTCAGTGTCATGTTTCTTACCAATTTTCGTAAATAAAACATTACTTTTCATGAAAAATCAGTGAGAACTTATTCAAGGTCCTAATATAAATACACAACAGTATTTATTATAATAGAAAGGATATATATATATATATAATTTTTTTTAAAACTTGAGTGGCCTAATAATTCTTGCCGGTAGTGTACGTGTGTAGATGTGTATTCGAATGCAGATTTAAATGTTTTTTATGTGTATGTACGAATTTGTTCCTTTTTATATTTATGTGTCTACATGTGCTTGATTGAATAATTTGATTCTTATCAACTTCAGCTTATCAATCGTTTGTGGGGTTTTTTAAAGCCCAAATATATTTTGGATAATTTCTTTTTTCAAGAGAAAATAGCATTAATAATTTCTTGAGATAACAATTATTACAGATAAAAGTCCTAATATTTAATCCATAGCTAAAGGGGAGAAGAGATAGATCGATATCAAGAGCATTTGCGTTTAAGTTAATGTAACCCTTGATGCTCAAGGGGTGTGTATGAAGGGATGGGGCTTACGTATTTTGTGGGCGTGTAAATGTTAGGGTGCGTCCCCCGTCCTGAGCTCTAGATGGCTATGTGCAACTTGCCTTTGTGAAATCGTGTGTGCCAATCCCTGCCTGTGTATCCGAGTGTACGTTCATGTCAGTGCTTAGCTAAAAAGAGCGAAAAGTGACAAGTTCATGTTCTTAGTGGGCGGAAAGGAGTGTTTCTGTTTGGCAAACAAACCCGGTAAGTTGTCAGGTAAGAAAGAAAGAGGGAGTGACTATATTTTGTCATGAATTCATTCAGTGATGAATTATATAATTCAACTCGCCTCACTTCTGCCATTTCGGCTTTAAGCCCGGGCCTGTACGAATATCGTCTTCTGTTTTTCCATTAAAAAAAACATTAAAAACGACAGAAAAAAAAACTTGAAAAAAAAAAAAACAATGGAAACGCCTACAACTGCTTCTCGTCGAAAAGAAAAGTATATTTGTTCCTTATTCCAGTTTGAAGAACTTTACGATGTCTAGAGACTAGTCAATGCATTCAATTTCTTTCTTTGGTTCCAGGCGATTCGAATAAAGCTGGTCTCACGGAAAATCGATTCTAGTCAACTTTCATTGGACATCAGTTCTCTTAGTTATCAAGCGATACCCAGGTAGGTACTCTCTCTCTCTCTCTCTCTCTATATATATATATATATGTGTGTGTGTGTGTGTGTGTGTGTGTGTGTGTGTGTGTGTGTGTGTATCTTTCACACACACATACACAAGCTCTCTTTCCTTTTCACTCTCACCCTCACAACCGAGCTCTCTCTTCTCTCCACTCTCTTCCTCAGAACCAAACTCTCTCTCTCTCTCTTCTCCACTCTCTCCCTCACAGCTAAGATCTCTCTCCTTTCCAATCTTTCTCACACAACTAAGCTCTGTCAGTCTCTCCACACCTCTCCCGCCCTTTTCTCTCTATGTATAGAGAAATACGAGTGAATGGTTCAATAACTTTGTAGTTTGATAATTGCCTATTGACTAAATTATTATATGAAATATTTACTGTGATCCGATTGTTTGATTCATTTTCTACGGTTTGTCAACCCTTTGTGGGTTATTTAAAGCCAGTTATCTTTTTTTAGATTGTTAGAATTTTTTAGTTAACAATGCCTTAGTGATACCCGGTCTTATAAATTAAGCCATAGCTGAGGAGAGGTGGATCCATCCCTTTCCCAACGGTATATTTGTGGGTAAGTGAAGATAACGAACCTAACAGGAATTGAAACTCGCCTCTCTGATGAACAATTCCAAACCATTATCCATTATATAACCAGCACATACAAGCTTACAGCAACTGGTATTCCCAAGCGGTCACCCATCTCTGTACTGACCAGACTCAACGTTGCTTATCTTCGGTGATCGTACGGGAACTGGTGCTCAACGTAATGTGGCTGTGAGCACCCTGTTCACAGTGAAATGTTCGATGTTGTTACATAAGGGGCTCACGGCCACATCAAGTTGCAGAACCAGTTACTCATCGATAAAATGTATCTCATTTAATGTGAGTTTTTTTTGTGACGAAAATGTAGACATTACATAACAATCAAGCTTATTTTGCTTGTCATATTTTTCGATTATTAAACACCTTGTGGTGCATTGGATATCGGCGCGGAACGAGAAATCGGGGAGCCGAGTTCGAATTCCAGCTGAATTCATTGCATTCACTTACGCGCAAATACCCTTGGGAAAGGTATTAATCCGTCTATTCCTTCCAGTTATTGGTTAAATAACAGGACAGATTGGGTTCTATTGCCTTGGTCGGCAACCAGTCTACCGCAGAAAGCAATGGCAACCTACTGCGGAATAATCTTCTGCCCAGTCAGTCATGTCTCTTTCGAGACATGATCGCCCAAGCGTGTATACGTATAGCACTTAACTGACTGACTGAAACACCTGAATTTAGCGAGAAATTATTCCGTTATCTCACTTAACAATCATTAGAATTCACTGCTCACAAGAAGGTTAAACTGTTCCATCAGCTTTCTGAATTTGATCAGGTGATGCTGATCGTTGATATTCGTGAAGTTGTAAGTTTTTGTAAGTTTATGGATGTTTTTGTCCGTACAAATGGGTGGAGCTACTTTGTTCGTGTATGTGTGGGCGAGGAACATTTGTTCATTCTGAGTGCTTTGCGTCCTTTGTTTAAACGAAACAGTCAATACTAACAAGGGATAAAATATAATGAGTGACGAAAGTAATATTTATTTATTTTGTTATACTACAAAGATGTGGCACAAGGTCAAAAGCGGGGTGATAGGAAAAGGCTGGTCTTCAATCTGTCGTATCTTAAACTTAGCTAGTCACGATTACTGACCATAATATACCACTGTATTTCTTACACTAAAACAAAACATTCTTACTTACAATTCATACTACAGTCACCATAATACCTCTAAGTCTCTATGTAGTCTTAACTAGTTTCTCCTTATAAAAAAAATTTTTTTTTGATCCTGCCGAGTGTCGCAACCTGAGGAAAGCATAAAGAAATCTAATCTGTAAACACTATTCCCCGGAAAATATTCTCCTATTTTTACCAAGCTGACTAATTTATTCAGGTAGTCCCTTATTTCAACTTCTCGCTAATTGAATACGGAGGGAATATGAGTGGTTTGATACTGTGCAAGTGGCATGGAGGGTCTTACATGTGAAGGTTATACCTGGAGGAACCAATGAATGTAGTTCGTTGGAGAACTTTCCATGGAGCTAGAGATTAAGTATCGAGAGACTCGCTACATTCCACTTGTGAGAGACGGGATAGAGGATGGAAAATAATTATTCTCCAACAAAAAATCGGGACGCCTTTGAACTCTATCAAGGCAGGAAAGTGAGGTCTGAGCAACTCTCGACCAAATATGGCAACAGTCCATGCGCGTTGTGGTGCAAAGGATATCAACTAGGAACGACAAATCATAGTGCCGAGTTCGAATTCCACCCACTTACGCGCAAATACCCTTGGCAAAGGTATTAATCCGTCTCTTCCCTCCAGTTATGGGTTAAGTAATAACATAGATTGAGTTCTATAGCCTTGGCTGGCAGCCAATCTACCGCAGAAAGCAATGGCAACCTACCGCGGGATAATCTTCTGCCCAGTCAGTCATGTCTCTTTCGAAACATGATTGCCCAAAGCGTGTATCACGTATGGCACTTAATTGACTGACTGACTCCATTTTCGAC
>JBBBDQ010002008.1:900000-907500 GCA_037127315.1 Ascarosepion bandense
GCTGGCAACCAGTTTTGCACAGAAAGTAATAGCAACTTACTGTAGGGAAAATCCGGTCAGTCATGTCTCTTTCGAGCGTGTATTACGTATGGTACTTATCTGACTGACTGCATGAGTGTTGGCTTAGAAGACAATTTTTATATCAATCAAATAATTACGAATTTTTTAAATAAAATTACAGGATTAATTACGAAGAAATTGTTACTTTTAGAAGGCGGCTTAAATGGAAGAACGATTGTAACATTCTATCGACACTTTTCTAGTTACGTCTCAGGCATTCGAATTAGATCACGGTTCATTTCTTATTTGATATAACTGTTTGCGTTACAGAACGTTACAAATGCACGTATTATACAGGGTAGATAATATAGTGTGCCCCTCACCCCAGACAGAAAAAGATATTCATAAGAATTTAGATTTTATAGCCGATTTCACAAATGTTCAATATGCGCCCCATCTGTGACACAAGACCCGTCAAATCGATAGCCCACCTCCTACCAAACACGCTGTAGCATGTCATACGTAACATTCTCTAGTGTCATAGTGATTATCTGCTTAAATTCATCTAGGATAAGGCGGATATATACCTGTCTTTTCACATAGCTCCAAAGAAGAAAATCACAAGTCAGATAAACGTGGTGGCCATTTCAACAACACATAGTCATTACCACTGGCACGCTCGATCCATCTTCCTGATAGATTTTCTTTGAGATATACCTGCACGGTCAACTTAGCTTTTACACATTTTGTCAAAATTTGAGACCATAAAATTTGAGCATACCTTAAAATTATATATTTATTTAAGATAGAATGCGCGTTGTGTTGTAATTGGTATCAGCCTGGATTGAAAAATCGGAGAACCGAGTTGAATTTGTTGCATTCGTTTACGGGTAAATACTCTTAGGAAAGGTATAAATCCATCTCTTCTCCCTCCAGCTATGTGTTGAATAACAGGACAGATTAGATTCTTTAGCCTGGGTTGGTAATCAGTCTACCGTAGAAAGAAAGAGCAACCAACTGAGGTAAAAAATCTTCCTAATCAGTCATGGATATAAAGTGACATGATCACCCTCGTGTGTATCACGAAAGAAATTTAACTCACTGATAGATAGATAGATAGATAGATAGATAGATAGATAGATAGTGATGTCAAGTCTGTGAACGGCGAGGATGATCCAAAAAGATCTATTTAATATAAAATATTAAGCGATAGATCTTTATAGAAAGTTTAATGGATGTTATCCAGTCCATATGATAGTTATAAAGGAAAACTCAACACATCATCTAATGGTTATAAATTATAATCTGTTTCAATGAACTAATCAGTTCATTTCACCAGACTACGTTTTATTCATTTCATTTGGTATAAATATTTTCCCAGAATATCCCAAAAATTATTTAAAACGAAATGCTAATCAAGTTACATGACCCAGAATAGAAAGCTTTAGCCTTATCTCTTAAGGGTCACCAAGGTTAGGGGAGAAAAAGTTTATTGGACAGAATGAGTGACCATAAATCCATTACACGCCCACTCACAAGCACACAAATACGTATAGACATATATCTCTACATATGAACATACCTACGCATACAAACACACATACATATACACACATGTATATATGTATATACAAATTTGTCTATGCATACATCTACATGTAGACACATATACACACATCCAACCATATCCACGTGAAAATATAGTGTTCACACACTCACATACACACCTATGAAGACCATATATATACGTGTATAGTTAATACTAACGCATATTTATTCAAGTATGCGAATAAACCTCACACGTACGCACAAAATACGCACATATATACATACTTATCCATACATATATATATATATATATACATACATATACACACACCTGCATGTATATACATACACAAAATCTTCTACATATACATACAAATTTCTTATCTATACACACTCTCACCTTTCCATATCCATGTACCCACCTATGAAAACCAGATTTATACGTGTATCTACAAGAACAATGTTGACATGCATATACAAAATTTTCCACCTACACACACGAAAAGAGTGGTGGGGGGGGGGGTCTATATTAAATTACATACATAATACAAAGTTGTTATATACATATACCGGCATATATCATTTGGAATCCGATATATGCACACATATGCATGAGAATACTGATCAATAAAAAAGGTGCAATCTATTACATTCATAATACAAAATTAATGCTAACATACATATACATAGAGGAACAATTATACACACACAAAAAAAACTTTACATTAAAATACATACATAATTACATAATGCGAAATAGTTATACACACATACTTGTCAGTCAGTTAAGTGCCATACGTGATACACACTTGGGCGATCATGTCTCGAAAGAGACATGACTGACTGGGCAGAATATTATTCTGCAGTAGGTTGCCATTGCTTTCTGCGGTAGACTGGTTGCCGACCAATGCTATAGAACCCAATCTGTCCTGTTATTGAACCCATAACTGGAAGGAATAGACGGATTCATACCTTTCCCAAGGGTATTTGCGCGTAAGTGAATGCAATGAATTCAGCTGGAATTCGAACTCGGCTCCCCGGTTTCTTGTTCCGAAATAAGGAAGTGAATCCACAGGTATGATATAATGGGATTTGCATTCGAGCATACGCTCTCACACCCTGATTAAGCACCCTGGAAGAATGGTAGACTTTGAAATACAGTAGCTACTCTGGCATGTATGCATCGCTCATTCCGTAATGAATTAGAGCCCTCTGGCTATTGGGCGTATATAATGATAATATACACGCTAAAAAGTCTGCCTTCTTCTACCGAACGCCCATAGCCCAGAGGTAGAATCGCCGACTGACGCCAATTCGGTCGGATTTCAATCCTAGGTTAAAAGCAATCGGAGTCTAACCGTACTGATGAGCTGTGATACTGCGAAACAGATCTGTCTGCGGATGACTATATATATATATATATATATATATATATATATTGTAATAGTTGTTACAATGGTTTATAAATTCATAGTATCACTACACAAAAATTTTCGCGTTTCGAATCTACCTATTAGTGCTTCTCATCGAGTGACGAAGTTGAAAAAAGTGCATGAACAGCAGGTTAAAAAACCTACGAGTTCCACAACTTTGTTACAATACACTATATATATATATATATATATATATATATATAGTATATCGAGGCAGCAAGTAATTTTCTAAACATATGCTATTAAATATAAGAGACAATGAATGTCTATTATGTTTAATCATGAGCCGTTCTAAACGTCGTATTTTTGCTTTAATTTCAGTTGAAAATAAAGACAAAAATTCTCCAACATTTGGATAATTATTTATTGGTTTTCTTCTAAGCTTCTTATATATATATATATATATATATATATATATATATATATATATATATATATTGTGTTATTTAGACAGCATTTTTTCATTGATGCATGTTTCATCAACTAATATAGGCAAGTTTTTTTCTATTTATTTTATGTAAATTCTTTTCATATTGTCTGATAAGCTTAATAGCATTATCATTAAAAGAAGAAAGAAAATCACAATATTCATACATATTTTTAATCCTATCTAAGCTTTCGGCTTACATAAGCCATTATTAAATATGCCAATTGCATTACATTACGGACAAACAATAATGACAGTCTGTTCTTGTTTACATGGAAGATTTCCAAGCAAGGACAATCATACGAGACGCTGGAAGCGTTGTCTATATCATTTAATGAAACATGCATCAATATATATATATATATATGCACACATACACACACACACACACACACACACATATATATATATATATATATATATACAAAGACACACACACACATATATATTTTATTTTTTTTTATTGTATCTATTTGCGTTTTTATCACCAAAGTGGCAGTCCTACAGGTTCCGATAGCAATGATCTGCCCCTTTTTCTTTTTTTCTTTTTACTTACCCTTACTTTTATTTTTTTGCACACAAAAAAATATTGATATATTTGTTTCTACATGATGTATATATATTTATTTTCCCATCAAGTTTTGTTCTCGCTAATAAGATGGGTGTTAAATGTACACGTCGAAATGGCCATCCGATTTAAGCAAATTTGAATTTTTTATATGTAATAAATACTGGCTCTGTAAACAAATATATTTAATTACATTTAGCTCTCTTGTTGGATCGGTGTTAATATTTAATAGGATTCTTTTTTTTTCGAATATATGACCAATATATATATATATATATATATATATATATATATATATATATATATATATAATCATCCGCATACAGATCTGTTTTGCTGTATCACAGCTCATCAGTACGGTTAGACAGCCGATTGTTTTTTACCCAGGATTGAAACCCGACCGAATTGGCGTCAGTCGGCGATTCTAACTCTGAGCTACGGACGCTCGGTAGAAGGAGGCAGACTTTTTAACGTGTATATTATCATTATACACGCCCAGTAGCTGAGAGTGTTCTAATTCATTGCTGAATGAACGATGCGTAGATGCCAGACTAGCTACTGTTTTTCAAAGTCTACCATTCTTCCAGAGTGCTCAGTCAGAGGATATATATATATATATATATACTAAATAGTTATAGGTCTGATTTAAATTAAATTAGAGCAGTAAATAGTTATATTAAAAAGTGCTCAGTACATGTTTGAGAGGAGATGAAGATTCAACATGTAGATCTTTTAGATATTTTAGCAAATCGCCTGGCAAAACCGAAAAGGTCGAAACCATGGTAGCGTAACCAGCTAATTTTCTCTGTTTTTTAACCGTACTGATGAGCTGTGATACAGCGAAACAGGACTGTCTGCGGATGATTATATATATATAGAGAGAGAGAAAGAAAGAGTATCAAGTATCTATCTAAAATAAAATACCATCGGAAGAAGAACAACAATGTTCTGAAACATGAATTATTTGTGTACTGATAAAATGCTTTATAAACCCTTGTAATAACAATATTACAATGTTAAGCTGTACATAGTACTGAGCACTTTTTAAAAAGTAAATGCAACGAACGGTAGATTTTTCATCTATATGTTCTTTCACCTTCTTAGAAAATTATATATATATGTGTGTGTGTGTGTGTGTGTGTATGTGTGTGTGTGTGTGTGTGTGTGTGTGTGTGTTTTAAAAAAGATCATTTTATTAAGACATATACAATGGTATTTTACTAAAAAAAGAAAAAATATAAAAAAAGAGAGGGAAAAAGATTTAAGACGCCTTTCGGCCGACACTTCATCAGAAAAGAATCGTCGGCAATTAAAACAGAGAAGTTGCCAAGAAAATTTTTTTAACAACATAAGGTTAAAAAAAAAAATTACATTTGTTGGGTGGTAGTATCAACAATTCTCTCTATCTACACAGGACAGGACGTTGTAAGTTGACGGTTAGAGACTCCAGGATGATCAAATGGAGTCTTGTCTTTGCCCTATGCAGGATAGAGAAGAAATCTGGAAAGTAATGCGTTCTGCAGTCGATATAATTTCACAGATGCTCGCCAATTGCTGACTCATGAATCCGCGTCTTTCCGGATGTTATTGGCTCATGCCTGCGGACTCTTCCCGGCACGTGGTGAGCTATCCTCACCTCCAAAAGTTGAATGGTCTTGTCTACGTAGTCGGTCTCGCACCGACACTTATACTGGTAAACAATTAGACTTTGCTGGTTGGTGGGCAAGACATCATTACGTGGGGGGGGGGTGAAGCAGTTCTTGTGCTAAAGATATTCCTAACAGTAACAGCACTGAAACACAGCTTGATGGAATTAATAATTCTATCAGAAAATATCTGACTCCCAGGACCTAATCAAGGGAGTCTTAAATAAACAGAACATTTAAGAGGACCAAATTTCTTTATCTAATTAAACTTATATATACATTAAAAAAGGATTAATCCAATGATGTTGGATGATCATTTCGATATGAAAATCCCCACGTATAAAATCCTTCCTGTATCATTTTTTAATATTAAAATAAAATTTTTAATATTAATTAGGATCGGGTTTTTGGAATTTACCTTACTGCTTTTTTCGCTTGGATTAAAGTATCTGAATTAATATATATATATATATATATATATATATATATATATATATATATATATATATATATATATATATATATATAATTGACGGATGTGAGTTGTGGTGCAGTGGATGTCGGCTCGGAAAGGGAAATCGGTGAGCCGTGTTCCAATTCCAGTTGACCACTCTGCATTCACTTACGCACTGGTACCCTTGGGAAAGGTATTAATCCGTCCCTTCCATCCAGTTATAGGTGAAATATCTGAAATCTGCTGTTCATGCGATCCGTGGCGAACTTCTGTCCCGATTGTTTGTTATCAGCAGTCCCAAAAAGTGTGGATGGGGCTACACAAGCCTTCACCCCCCCCCCCAACAATTCTTTGTGTGGCAGTCTAACTGAGTTACATTCATACGTCGAAATCGACGGAAGAGTCGATAATATAACATAACATAACATAACATTATATATATATATATATATATATATATATATATATATATATATATATATATCATTTTATTATTAAGCATTATCTAACTCTGTGGCGATTAAATAGTGTGTAAGTATAGTTACCGTTGAGTGTAAGGTACCCAGTGAGAATCGAAGCCTCTATGTTAGTAATGCCAGCGCAATAAACAAACCACGAATTACAGTGAGAAACTAAACCTCAATTGTGATAATGAATTTTATTAAGTATTTATTTATGTATTTTGCGGTCAAAATCCTTTGACTCAGCGCTTAGACACTCATACTACTCCCCTGACAACCCCAGAGGCTAGAAGAATTGACTATCGCCCTGAAAAAAAAGAAGAGAGACGATTAACAAAAACCAAAAAAAATACAAAGACAACTTTGTCACCCACGCATTCGGTCGATGTTGGAGACGAGATGATTGTAGGAGTAAATGTTAGGAATGCGAGCAATGGGCAAACGTTGGAATTGATTACGTCAAAATGCGGCCAATATGTCATCTCCACCCAAGTTCTGATAAAACATACACACTCGTTGTAATACGCATATGTTCATAACATAGTGTGCTCACCCGCATATGTATGTGTTTGAGTGTGTCCAAACGAACACATAGGCAAACATGTACGTATATTCAAATGCTTACAGATCTATAAAAAAAAAACACACGTAATCACATACACCTACGCAAATATTAACACGTATACACATGTATCTGTTTTCACGGATATGACGCTCACTCAGACGAGATGTGACGGAACAAAACGAAGAAGAAAAAATGTCTTTCTTTATCTAATGCCAGTAAAATTTGGCTGAATTTACTGCTGACTTTTGCATGTTCTTTTTTAATCATAAAAATTTCAAATAAAATTTATATCATCGCATTTGAAGATGTATAAACCCGACATAATATTTACATTTAATATCACAAAATTCCGAATTATAGAGCTTGGTGAATTACTGATAGTATTATAAGATTTTTCG